>WOGP01004639.1:0-13830 GCA_015342065.1 Leptinotarsa undecemlineata
TACAATCTTGATGAACATTACAATGGAACTTTGCTGTGTTTTTTTGTTGTTTATATTGACATCTATACTTTAAATTATATTTTATACTGGGATATATCTTATTTTATGGCCAGGACTTGTGAACTTATGGTCATTTTGTGTATATTTGTTATTTACATCTGTTGAAAGGGACTACATACTATTTTTGTTAAATTTCATTTTCTATTATTATATTATTTCTATTAGATATGTGAACTTAGTTTTGCTCAAATTGTGTTTCTGGGTATTTGTGTTTTTGAATTGTTTCTTTTCTTTTATTCTTTGAAGTGCTATACTCCTATTTACAAGATTTTTTAACAAGCTTTGTCAACAAGATTGTATTTTCTTGGACAATAAAGTATATGTCTATCCATCAAATATCCAATAGTCAAATTATCATTCAAGAAAGAATTATAAATTCAAAAGTTATACTGTTAATTATGATTGACATTTGCTTGCTGGATATTTTTCCATAGAAAAAATTATTAGCTTGGTTTCTAATGAGTTTGGAACACGTTATGTGGGTAACATTTTCATAAATTATTATTACTGATGTTTCAGTTACAATTTTTTCATGGGTAAAATTATTTATTACAATAGTTGAACGTAAAAATTGTTTTCCAAACTTTTTGCTCGATTCAACAAATGTTGGGTAACAACCCTAAAACAAGATGTCTGTGACTGATCAGACTAAGCGAACCATTGAAACTCGTTTCAAAAAACACATAGCACATATCTTAGAAGAGTATTTCAGTTCTGGTATTTGGGAACAGAGCTTGTTTTTGAATTACAATTCCATTTATTGTTTGTTATCAGTTCAGTATTAATTGAAACTGAAGAAGGCATTGCATGGTGAAACATGAGTTCAGTGAACTGTTAATATAAAATTTTAGAACGAAGTGAATTGACATCAAGTATCGGCCAAGTTGATTATACAAAAAAAAGTCAACGACACATGTCCGCACTTCCATAAGTAGTTTTTTAATGGGACATTTTAAGTGGCCCGTCCGTTGTCCCCGTTGGCGATATTATGTACTTTATCTGAATTATAAACGTACATAAATTAAAATCAATCTATATTTAGTCCAAAATAAGCAGTAAGCAGACCATTGGGCATAGTTTAGACGCCTATTATGTTATCAACCGCCTAATTTATCGTTTATTGAGTCTGCGGGTCATAAATTAGATTAATTTGCACAAATACTCGATCTAATAGTACATCAGTATGAATGAATTCGAAACCATTTCATAAAAATGCATGATGACCATGCGAATCTGACGTCATTGGAAAAGACCTGTCACCTGCTTTTCTCATAACGGAACCGGTGAGAATTTAATTGCGTTTTGTTGCTCATTATAGCGATGTTAAATTGATTTTTTTTTCACATTCAGTTCGATTTATTGTTATATCGAACTGTGCCTTATCTTCGAAATTGAACGAAGTAATCAGAATCAGTTCAAACCAAAAAGTAGAAATAACATTTTACTTTAGTGGCCACATAAAAATAAGATGTTGAATGTATGTATATTGTAATACTTTATATAAATTTCATGTTTTACCATAGACGACTCCTATATCATTGTAAAATGATCTTTTTAAAGAATAAATATATTTTATCGTATTGTGTACTCATTGAGATATGGATCTACAAAAAAACATAAATTAAAACCCCAAAATTTTTGAAACAACATAATATTATTCTTAAATCGGTCCTGTCCTCGGCTAGAGGTTATAGTACCTGTTCTTGTTAGTACTCTTTTCTTCTATAGATGATGAAATTATCGGAAGTAATAACCACAATTCCTTCAAACATTACAAAAATGATTCTATCCTCTTGCTGTGATTAACATCACACTTGATAAAGTGCCCGTCATCGTATTTAAAAAGTGCGCAAATGGGGTTTTTCTTTCTTGTTGGAAGATTGCTTGCTTTCAGCCAATTCCAAAAAAGGGCAAGAAAAATCTTCCAAATGACTATAGACCAGTCGCTTTGCTATCAGTGATATCAAAAATCTGTATGGATCTTCAGCGAACGTTCCCTGCAAGTCGCCGTCGATGGATATCTCTCGAATACTGTCACCATCAACGCCGGTGTTCCTCAGGGATCCATGTCTCCAACCCTCTTTTCATTGTATATCAATGACTTATTGAAAAAACCAACAATCCAATATTTTGCTTGCTTTTCTGATGACAGCACACTTGTTTCGTCATTCCATTTGGATTCCAGGATAGTGGCTACGGAGCCATATACTCACCGGCAGCAGGAGGTTGTATATCTTAATGAGGATCTACAAGTGATTTCGAATTGGGGTAAAAGTAACCAGGTTCAATTCAAAAACAAAAACCCAGACGTCGGTTTTCTCCAAGAAGATAAATGTCTCCGAACCGGATATAATAATGTCAAGTCAGTCAATTTAGCTTTCGCTTCCATACGTTTGTAGGGGTTAAAACAGACATCAATATGCCTTGGCACAATCATGTCATTGGAATTACAAAGGCTGCTTCTCAAAAGCTTGGAACACTGTTCCGAACCAGAAAACTGTACACACCTCAGCAACTTTTGGTGCTTTATGAAGTTCAGATCGGACCTTCTTTGGAGTATTGTTCTCATGTATGGAGCTCTGCCTCCAAACATACCCTGAAGTTGCTGGATTCCAGCCAGAGAAGAGTCATCCGCCTGATTGGAGACGCGAATATCACGTGCAACCTTGATAGCTTGAAACATCGAAGAAAGGTTGGAGATTTGTCTCTCTTTTATATATACTTTCACGAAAAGTGTTTAAGTGACTTGGCACATTTGATTCCCTCAAGAGTGGTACATGTCAGAAATACGCGATGGCCTGTGGCTGCTCATCGTTTTGAGATTCAACTCATTACATCTCGAACAACTTCACTGTTTAAGAACTCTTTCATCTGAAGAACTGCGTTTATGTGGAATAAACTTCTTGGGAACGTTTTTCCAAATGGATTTAACCTCCAGCGATTCAAATCCAATGCGAATCGTTACTTTCGCACAGGCACCACTCTGAGAGCGCCTTAAGGAGTTTCCTGTAGTGCTTGTGTTTTGTCAAAAAAAAATCATTACAGAAGAAGGATTGAGTACGGGACAATTTCATGTTGCCAGGGGCAGATCCGCCATTTGGCTCGGGGACCTGTACCAAACCATTTATGGGCGCTGGTATGAAACTGCAAATACCGCTTTCATTTGCTTCTCATTCTGAATAGTAGTTGCATCTAATCACTAGCTCAAAACTCCTTGGAAATTTAAGCTTCTCAGCCACAACATCCCGATAGATAATATTTATCCAAACTATACGTGAGAAATCCTATTTTCATACCAGCACTATTGTAGAAATCTAAATCTTTAAAAGTAGTTTTTAGTTTGACCGCAATACCATCATTCCTAGAACTAAGTGTTTCTTAACAGTTTTTCAGGAGTAACGTAGTAGCTAAAATACGTTAAAATGCTTGCTATTGATACCAAATTATTCAATAGAACGACATCATCTTAAAATGATAGCAAATCGGAATACTGACATTAGATGTGTTGAAAATACGAAATTCCGCACATATAGTGATGTTTACAGCTGATAAGTACATAGATATTATAAGATTATTTAAAATAAACTAAGTTAAGTTTGCGACTAGAAAATTAATACGTCGACAGAGTGAATTTTTCTATAATTATTAATTTTTGACAAAAATATTAACAAAAGAGTGGTGTGCTTAAATTTTGCTGATCATAGGCTATATATTTGTTAATAAAATTTGATTCGCAGTTTAAATATCAATCTTTGAGGCATAATGTCTTTAACAGTACAAAAGTGAAATTAATAAAATGGCTGCAACCTTTCTATTTCTTAGTTTTTAGTTGGTGACATATCTATTACATTTTCCTAGTGTCCAATAGAAAATTACTTGTTGCGTCTTAAAGAAAACATTTTGAACACTTTTTTATTTTAAAGTTATCGTTATAGGCTGCATTATAATTTATAACGCTTATTTGGAATTACTAAAAAACTCTTATTATAAAATTGTCTTTTGATTATTCTACAACTATATTTACAAAACTAATTTTTGAGAGTGTTAGAAAAAATTTGGAGTAACTGCCGAAATTGTTATAAAACTGCTTTGTAGTGTTTGTAAAAGGCCTTACAAAATATCAATAAACAACATAATGATTTATAAAACGGTGCCAATTTCCTACTTATTATCCCACTTGAAGTACAAAGCTAAAACCTTTCTTTCTCGAGTACACCTACCTACTCATATTACTTTGTATGAAAAAAATAAAATTTGACAGGTAATGGACAACATGTGACTAATACCTTTTCACTTATTCCTAGTGTAAAATGAAGCAGAAGTTAGTTGTGTTTTGTAGACACCCAGTTTGAGCTATTCTCACCAAAAAGTTATTCGCTATCTCTGCTGGATGTATTTTGGCCGATCATAGAGGGAATAACTTTGTGCAATAATGACAGATCTGGAATAAGATAACATAAACCACACTTATTGACGCTAAAGTCAAATTGCGAATGAAGTTATCTTTAAAACATCCCATATATAATTCGGGCTAGTAGAATAACTAGTAACACGGCTATGAAGTACACTTTGACCTATACGCCATCAAATTTTCAAGTTACCGTATGATAAAAGACAGGTGAAACCTGTACTACTCCGCTACAACCACATTTACGTATTTCAGCAGAAACTTTTTGACCCAAGTTGACTAATCCTGTACTAGCAGCTCACTCGTGACACCGAATACCGTTCTACCTGCTCATTATATCAATCCTGCTAATCTGAGTGACCTCGTCAAGTCGTTTTTACACTTATCTGGTTGATGTTTTGGCAAAAATTACATAAAGAAAACGTGATATAACACACATTTTGGCAAGTTCGAAAATCGGATAATAAAAATCTGCGATAAAATAAACAACCCGTTTTGTAGACTAACAGCGCACCATGTAATGTGCACAATGTTCCGGCCCGACGCTCTAAAAAAAATAAACTCGATGTATATTTTTTCAGGAATGAATCATGGATTCTGAGTAACGGCTTGTTTATGTAATGTTCGAAAGTAGATCAGTGCAAGTTTATGTGTTATAATTCAAAGAGTATTATTGTACGCTAATAAGACATTTTGCTTTTAATTAAAAGCTGTATACGTCTAAGTTATGGAGTGGAAAAAATTTAAAAATCATGATAATGTTTCAACCATAGTAATCGGAACCAAAACCAGAATTCCAAAGTCTGGAAGAAGTCGAGTGAAACATGTCCGCTTACGTCATCGGAGGACTTGACACAAATATTAATCCAGAGTGACATCATCTGCATAATAGTTATATTGTTGTGCTAGTCGAAACCAGAGTCATTGCTAAAATAAACCCCTGTCAATTATTTATATCCAGACACATTCCCGGTTCAACTTTGGAATATTTCTCTTTATTCAAAGTAACTCTGGTCATTGAGAGCAAAACACCGGAACCTCAAAATTTCAACCACAAATGTGGTTCAGAATAAGATCACATAAAAAGTTTGTTCTGTTTGTAACATCCAAAACTGATTGGAAACTGCGCAAGACAAGATGCGTTAAAGCAAAAAAATCTCAAACAGTTCGAAATAGTCTCGGACACTTGGTTAAACTAAAACGCATTTTGAGGAGACCACTGGTGCTATCGTATGTATGAAGAGATGAAGACGAGAAAATACTGTTGATAATGTCCATTTTGTTATTTACCGTATCCTTGTAGTCAGTTGAAATGTTATCTAACCTCAATCATCAATTATTTGGATGAAATAAATGAAAAAACATCTTAGAAAATATCCCAAATAAATTTCCACATAAATGCGCATAAGCAAAGGGAACAGCTCTCAACAGTTCAGCCACTAGAGCAAGATTCGGGACGTTTCAAGACAGTTTAGGTTCATTTCGCAGTCGAAACCAGAACAGAGGATTCATTAATCCGAACCTATCCTATGGGTTGAACACCCATGGGAACACTATGGGTCGATGATTATCAACTTCTTTTGGCCTGAATTGGATGATCTGGACACCAGCGACATGCGGTTTCAACAGGACGGCGCTACATGCCACAAGGGATATTCTGCACAAGCGGCTTGAGGGCATGGCAGCATGGTCATCTCACGTGGAGGTGAGCCACCGAGATCGTGCGATTTGATCCCGTGTGACTTTTTTGTGGGGTTTTCTTGAGTCGCAGGTGTATGCGAATAAGCGCTTAATGAACGACCCTATATATTGTGTGGTCCTAGCTGATTATATTTAGGTACTTCTCTATGTTATTCCATTATTACGTTCCCAGTTTTTCTCGTCTTTTTCATTGGATTGGTTTAGATCTTGTTAGTTGTTCAATCGTCTATGTTGATAGTCTCCTTTCTGTGTCCTAACATAACCTCACCTAACCTAACCTGACCTTCTTTTTACATCTGGAGTGATATCAGGTGCTAGAATTGTTCTTATTATTTCTCTTTCTAGTATTCTTAAGTTTCTCAGTTTTTATTGATCACTGTTCCAGATCAGACTTTTTTGGAGTACTGTTCTCATGTATGGAGCTCTGCCCCCAAACATACCCTGAAGTTGCTGCTGGGAGTCATCCACCTGATTGAAGACGCGAACATCACGTGCAACTTTGATAGTCTGGAACATCGAAGAAAGGTTGGAGATTTGTCTCTTTTCTATAGATACTTTCACGGGAAGTGTTCAAGTACATATCAAAAATACGTGACGGACTGTGGCTGCTCATCGTTTTGAGGTTCAACTCAGTACACCTCGAATTTCACTGTTCAAGAACTCTTCCATTTGAAGAACTGCGTTTATGTGAAATATACTTTCTCAGAACGTTTTTCCAATTGGATATAATCTCCAGTGACCATAGTTATGAATCTCTAGGGATGCTTGATGGAAACTAGCTAGAAGTTACCAATGTCATGTGGAGTTTTAGAATAACTTGACATTCACAATAAAAGGATAAATCAAATTGAAAGAAATAATGCATCAGAGTTGGATCAAAAGAAATCATAGAAGAGGCCAACCCCATCCTGTGGGTCATGAAGTCAGCTAATGATAATTAAGGACAGTTATTCAATGAACGAGTATCATTGAGGACAATATGTTTATTTAAATTACTGAGAAAACTACTGACACATATACTTTGAGAAAAATCAGTTTGTGTTCTAGACCCATATAATAGAAAAATCATCATGAAATAGAAATTTGCATAGTCTCAAAAACTTGATGAGATTATTCTTAATATAAGTAACGTTCCGCTCCTCAGAAAAAACTCAGCACTCATCATTTCGATTTGGTGGAAATATTGAAATTTAAAGAGTGTATTTCATAAATGTCTTGTGTTCATGAGAAACCACAGTCCTCATTGTTCCTCCCTTTTGCCGGGTTGTTCCTGATTGGTCCACGATATTGCCAGGTATGCTGCTGGTGTCCATTTCTGGTATTCCTGATTACTCGATACCAAGTTCTGTTGACGTGTATTCCTTTCGATATATTCTAAAACGGTAGTAATGGTCATAGGAGACAGACCCGGAAACGATCCAAAATGAGATTGTAAGATATAATAAATCGGAATGAAAAATGAATAACTATTGTACTTCTAGTCGGATGAACGAGGAAAGACTAGTATGCTTTGAAGATTTCAAAAGTTTATTTAAAATGAAGATCGAGATGATGAAGATTCGAAATTTTGTTAAGAAATGCGTATAGGATTCTCATTCAGGAAAACATGGAACAAGAACTGAAACAGCTGCATGGAAAAGGTAAATGTCAAGTACAAATATGCATTACATATACAAGTCTTGTATCTCAAGTTTTCTCTAGGGAGTTCGATTTTTTTCTTGAATACGATATATCAAATAACAACAATATCTCAGTATTAGGTATATTCTGTTTGCATTTTTTACAAAAATACCTGTGTATAGCTTGGTATATCTATGTCTACAGAATTGAAGTTAGTGAAACATTTCAACACAAAAAGAAACATAACTTACCACTCCTTCATTCGAATCGAGTAATTTTATTAATTGCTGCCGTTGAAATAATTTATAGCCGAGTGAACATCTGAACATCTACGCCACTGCAACATGAATATCAATAAGGAATTATGATACGCAAAGTATATAATCGTTCGCGGTATTGCTTTGTCCGCTGTGATAATAAATTATACCGGGGGTATGTTTCACATGAATTAGTTCTTTTTGTTTTGTAAATATTTGTGTATCACCTTTATTTATTTCAGTGTACAGGCATAATTCTGGGTGTTGCACGCACTGTGTGTGTGTGTCTGTGAGGTAAAAAAAGTCGAATGCAGTCTCTCAGTTATGTGTTATCTCGACGAACGTTGCCGATAACTAATATGAATCGCCCACGGCTCAAACATTTTTCTTGAATCGTTTGCAGATTTGAACAATCAGTTTAGTCTCAATTAATTTCGTGATATATTCATCTTGTTCCTTGTTTGAAATGTTCTTTACTTCTAATTTGCGTTTCTATATCGCATGTTAATAGGCAAGGCCCTCATCAAGAAGTGAAAAAGAATGTAAGATTTGGGTTAAAAATATGACAACATGATTTATTTCATATTTTCCACTTTCTTAAACTTTAGTAGAATATCTCGTTGATCTTCAATTCGCATAAATTTCGACTTTTAAGGGTTGTCGATCGTATGATAATTTAGTTACACATTGATCTAATTCCAAAATAATGTTTAGTAATAGGATATGTCATTCAAACAAATTTCTTTGTTTGAATGACCTGCAATTTGACGATTGAATTCATAATAACATGAACTTAAAATGAATACAATCTAACCCACAGAACTCAAACAATTGAATCCCAAACCTGTTGATAGTATTTGAAAGCAATTTTTGGAAAAAAAATTATAAGGCTGTTCCCTCATGCTAAGCTATTCATAGACATATCTTCCTTCAAGTATGTTTGAATACCTGTTTCAGCTGCTAAGGTGCAATATATTCGTATGGAACTAAGCAAATGTCTAGTATAGCTGAACAACTGTCATATATAAAATTTGAAAATGAAAAATTTCATAAAAATTAAGGTACAAGCAACTTTGTGACTTCCTTTCATGATTAGAAATGGTTTCTTGGGAATATGTAACTGAGCATAATAAATAAATTAGAAATATTCGTTCAACTTACAAAAAGTCTTCCGATGCAAAAAATAATTGTTTTGAACTAAACTAGCAGCTTCATTAGAGAATATATATGATACATTTCACATCAACTATATCTATATGTGAATGATTTAATATTAAATTTTTTTTAATGGATACCTTCAGAAATATCCATTGAATTTATGTAGACTGTGATATAAAACTAATGAATGAAAAAATCATTAATCTTATATATTTGGAAATGTTGTGGAAAAATAAGACAATGTAAGAATGAAAAGTCGGTATTTAGACTGGAGACTGATGTATGTAGTCTGATATAATTATTCTAAATATATTTTTATATTTTTCATCAATTTTAAAACTTCTTGAAAAATTTCAACTTACATGTTACTTCACCTTTTGCACCATGGACTTACCTGAAAAAAAAGTAGAATCGTTAGTAATATACTAGATGAAATAAATAATGTGTTACTCAAAAATTATATGCCTGAACATATGCAAATCGAACAATATATGATGATAGAGCGAATTAAAACGATTGATAATTATCCTGATTCATTCGGTGGAAAAATTCACGTTTAATAAGATCAACAAAAGAAAGTTAAGGAAAATATAAAGAATTTTCGGTTACACCTAATTATCCTTTCTAAATATAATGAATTGTGCTTTTATGATGAGAGCAGGCTTTCAAATGACGTGTATTTATTTATTTTTTCAAACATTCACAAAAGTGAATTGAAATGGAAAAGTTGAACACATCATACAAACAAATTCACCTCTCACACAGTCATATGAATAAACGTCATTTTGTCCCTACAGAATTTTGATTCATTACATTTACAGATGGGACAACAAAATAATACACATCAATAAAACACATACTAGTGTTCCGTGGTGGCCGTGTTAGTGGACGGACGTGTCTAAAAAAGTGTCTAAAAAAGTGATGAATAAGTGACCCCCTTTTTTCACGCCGGTATCCAGGCCGGGGATCCAAATTGTTTTATGTTTAAAAAACCTACTGTTTTTTATTACAAAAAATTCGAAAAAAATGGGTGGCAGCATTGCTTCGTGCAAGACCGCTGCGCCTTCCGACGAAGCTCCTGTTAAATAACAGGAGGAGAATTGGTCAAATGCGCCTGACGATAAGAAGCAACGACCATCCAAAATACAGAGAGAGAGAAAACACATACTACTACATATTATTCTTACACACCTATTCACACTCTACTAAATAAACCTAGCTTCTTATATGGTGAGTGGTCTTTCAGGTCAGGTGGTAAAAGTACGACTCTGCCAAATTATGAAAACATGATTCAGTCTAAAGCGGGACAGGCACAAAGTATGTGCTCTGCTATTTCATCATTTTCAAACAGAACACACACTGTCTTCCGACAGTCCGAGTCTGTATATGATGATTCTCACAGTGACCTGTGAGAAGGCCAGTTAGACATCGTAGTTCATCCCAACTGTAGTCCAACAGTTTCGTATCAAGCTTCGAAGGGTGAATAAACGCCTTGGAGTGAGCCAATGGAGAATAGCTGGTACTTATTATATAGAAGAGAGATATTTATATAAATGTGAGTCTTTGGCAATTGCTTAGATTGTTTATGTTTATTTTGTGAAAATTGACAGACGTTCCTCTAGTTTCAGTTAGGTTCTTTTAATATTTCTTTCAATGTAGACTTACGTTACCTGTATTATTGAAAATTTTAGTAAAAATGTCATATTGTTAGTATAGTTTTTCATAAGGCATCAGATAAGCTCAACTACTATTTAAAACGCAAGTGCAGGTACACGTGATATAATTATTCTAAATGAAACGAAGCATGTTCTGAAAAAAAAACACCTCGTTTTCTTCAACAATGTGAACTAAAAAACCTAGTTGAAGGTCGATCGCAGAAACACCCTGCATCAACTCCTTTTTTCAAAATCTTTGGTTTATCAACATACAATAATTATTACTTGTATCACTTCCATCAAATACTGCTTAGAAACAAAGCTCATCAGTTGTTTTATCAGCGTTCCTGGAAATATCTCACAAAAACACTTCAACTATCGGTCGTACATTTACATGCACCGATACAAACAACTCGTTTGCTGGAGTTGGGGAAAATGAATAAATATGAAATTTGCGATGATAAAATAAATGAACACATAAAGCCAGACAAGTACATGCGACGACTCCTTGAATGAATAAAAAACTTGATTAATTGGATATTATATTTCTTCTTCCATCTCTACCAGCCAGTGAGTTGCCGTATTACAAGAACTAGAAAGAGCATTAATTGAATTCATTCCGTTTAACGCCATATTTACACGGGTAATTAATAAAAGCATCATTCATATGTATGTACATAATATAAAACATTTCTTCTCATGATTAGCAGTTTTGAGAAACAGATGCACTCCATTACTTCGAATTAACTATACCAGATTTTCAACGCTTTGAGTTCACACAACAATTTAACTGCTCCTGGTTCAGACTTTATCTCATTGGTATTTCATTTTCCCAGCATTTGAATCGTATTACAATATGCTACTTTCATGTCACGTGGTTACCTTAGTTCAGTGCCAATGAAATATTTCAATTCATCACATATTCACTTGTTTCTTCAAAAAAATCTATAAACCGTGAGTTTCCCACTCGGAGTTCCTATTGATTTCACTTCACATAAAAACGCTATTACGTCACAAATGTGTATATGGAGCAGGTATGCATTTTTTGGCGTAGGTACCATATAATATATGTGAACCATTATTTTTGCAGTAACTCAAAATAGAAACAAGCATAATAACAATGCAAGCAGTACAACACCTGAAAGTAAGGACAGGACCTGATCTAATGTTGCCAAATCTATGGAGAATACAGCCCAAAAAATTGTTCGCGGTGCAACAGGCACACTACAGATCATTAGAGTCTTCTGACGTTACACATGTTTGAAGAGTTGTTTTTCAACTTAGAACCATCAATTCGAATACATACTCATGACATCGTCTTCTACAGTAATGTGGAGCCCAGCTCGATTTGTTTAGAATTCCACCCCTATATCTTTACAATATCACTGTCATGCAGTAGCAATTTGTGATTGGGGAAAATTTGCGTTTAATTGATAAAACTGCTCATTATATATCGAAATCATTTCATTTAGGTTACCATATAAGAAATCAAATGAGTTGAAAAGTTTTCAATGTATTTTTAAAGTTATTTATATACAGTATGACCTATTTAAAATGAATGCACCGTATTTCAACATATATTTTGCACACCAACTAATGCTACATTTTACCGGATCAAAACCAGGATACTCTTTCAGACGAAATTGTTATTGGAAATTACCAACATCACGAGCAACATGTATCATGCAACAGACGATTGTTATATTAGATATATTGCTTTGGTAAATTGGACGTCAAACTTCGCACAAATTTTTATTTTTCGTAATTAGTTTAGCATTTGAGAATATCGGCAGAGCGTGGGTAGTTGTTGAGTATACAGTGTCAACCAGAGAAACTCCCTCCAGCCATTGTAACATTTGTTTATTCGAAAGAAATTGGTACTTCTCTATATTTGGTCAGTTCGACTACATTTAGAACTGATATATTATGATATTGAATTAAGTAATTATTCTACAATTGAAATTGATTTATTGTTATTACATATCCTCCATGGTCAAGGAAACATAGAGAACCTAGTTATTTACTGTCGGCTAAATCGTTTATTTTGAAATCAATTCCTTTTTTCATTTCTTCCTTTCTTTGGAAGATTCCCACATTTTTTTGTATGAAGATGGAGAAGTAGAAAGTCAAAACTTTTTCCCAGAAATTATTCTCTTCTAAACATATGCTCCTCTCAATTTAAACATTTTTCAGACCAAGAATTTGACCTCGCGTGTGATCTTCTACTAGTGTCATAAAGTTGAAAAATGAAGAAAATTTCAGGGCAGAGAAAAAAGAGAATGAAAAAACAGCTTGATGAGAAAAGAGTGAGAAAAAGTTGAAACATCAACTTGGAACACTGCCCCTACTGCACTAGTAAAAATATTGAAGCAAAGATTCAATAATGAATTTTTTCATGCAAATGAAAATGTAGAGATTACGAACGTTTTCAACTTTCTGAAAAAAATCTTTTCTGTCGAAATTGCTATTTCCGTGAACTATGCATTTGTACAATTCAGATAATTGAAATATTTTTTACGTCTTGTGTAATAATTCTTAATATATGATGCTCTGTCAACACATTTATGAAAGGGTTGAATTTCCTATATACAACTTTTTTAATTATTATTGTGAAACCAACAGAGAAAAATGTAAAAAACAAACTCCAAGTTGATTAGCCTAAATAATATTGAAGCGAGGATTGTATTAAACTTAAAACTACAATATATACTAACATATTTATACAAAATATTTTATATTGGCAAGATAACTGAAGTATCTGTTCCTGACTAGTTATATTTCTCACGTAGTTTTAAACATATTTTGAAATAATTTGTGATATTGATGACTTGTTTATTTTGATGAAATTCATCTTGAATTAAATGATATAGAAATAAATACTCTGTCTACTTTCCACTTACTTTATTTATATTGATTCGACCAAGGTTTCGGTTTTTACACCATTCTCAAGTATTCTAATACTTGAGAATGG
>WOGP01004640.1:0-13827 GCA_015342065.1 Leptinotarsa undecemlineata
CTGCATCAAATTATACTGCAAACATTAAAAAAATTATCGATGAGTCTGAGTGTCAGCCTTCTCATTGAACGTGCTTTTTTATTTTTCAATGTTTATGTTCATGATAGTGCGTTACTTTTCTGTTGTTATTATTAACTATTTTTAAATCATACGTATCATGCCGTTGCGGCTGGATAAAAGTTTGTGTTTACTTTTCAAACACCTTGGTTCGATAGGTAGGAATGTAGCTATGAACAAGTACGTACTAGTAATATTAGTTATTTTATTATTACTTTATTATTAGTACCTATGTATTATGTATTACCAGTTAAATAGTAGAATAAATACATATAATGATAAATTAACTGTGAATTATTTCATTTACGTTGCGGTACGTGGTTTTCGTGTGGGTAGCTTGCTGTTTATTCCAAAATTAACCAAGTAGCTCAACACATTGAAGAGGTTGGCGACCACTGGTATATGCTTTCTTTTGATGAACTCTTGTATCAAAATGAGCTGACGGCTGTTTCAAGAAAAGAAAGTTGACCATTCTGTTCAATCTCTATTGTGAACTTCATTGTCGATCTTTATAGATATTTTAAAAAAGCATTCAGATCATTATAAAGATCATTCCAAATAGAAAAATATATTGGTTTTGTCTCTTCATAATAATGAAAGTTCTGAAATGTAACAAAAATCTATCTTCATTCGAACTTTTGAAGTTGAGTCAATTTCCAGTTTTTTTTTGAAAGAGTCAAAACTGATGACGAATCATGGACATATGGTTATGACATCGATGCCAAAGTCCAGTCGTCCCAATGGAAGATCCCAGGAGAGCCAAGACCAAAAAAGCACACCAAGTTCGAGCAATTGTCGAAGTTTTGCTCAATGTTGTCTTCGATTGCCGTGGCGAATAGCATCAAGAGTTTTTGCCACATGATCGTACGGTCATTGAGGAGTTATTATCTTGAAGTTACGCGCCGCTTGCGAGAAGCAATAAAAAGAAAACGTCCGGTATCTAACAAATGAAATTCATGGCTTTTGCGTCAAGCTCATGTGCCTGCTTTTTCGTACTTTTTTGGTCAAGAAAAACACCGTAATCATGCCTCAGCCACTATATTCACCAGATTTGGTCCCCTGTTCTCGAGATTGAAGAGACCCATCAAAAGAACGCATTATATGACGATTGAGGAGATACACACTGAATCGCTGGGAGAGCTAAAGAACATTGGAAGAAATACTGGCACAAGGGTATCTGAGGGGGGCTACCTTGAAAGAGACAAAAAAGAAATTGATGAATAAATGAATATTTACAAACAAATGAATATTTACAATTTTTTTCAACAGACCTTGTATGTATTTTTGGTAAACAATAAAAATGGAATGGTTTACAAAAAGGTAAATCAGGTAAAGGTACATTCTGCCTTGGAGAGGAAATTTTATGTTTGGTCAATGTTCTATAAGATTTTTATTCAACTTAATTTTTTTATTTTGTCTTTCTATTTTTTTTAAGGTTTTTTGAAGATGAAAACTAAATGTCCTCCACAAAAAGTGACTTTCATTCAATATCCACATGCGCTACTGCTTCCACATACAGAGTCATCCCCAAAGTATGCACCATATGAGAAACTTATTTATTAAGGTTTTTTTTGACGAAAAGTTATTCTTGATAAAAATTTGTACATCCCCTAAAACTTTACATGCACCAACGAAATACAGTACAAGAGTAAAGTACTCTTATTTTGAAAAATACATCTAGATTTGGAGTCTTGGCCATCTAAGTGAAGTTTTATTTTTTTAACCCATATTCTTTAAATGGGGTCTACGAAAAAAAATGTTTGCTAAAACGATAAATAGACAGCATCCTGTATACGACGGTTAATTTTAAAAGCCTGTGATATTACAAATTACACAACTATGGTGTTAACCACGGTCAATTGTTTCAAAAAGTAAATTCATTTTTGAAGTTTTTGGTAAGATTCAACTTAGAACACTATTTTTGACAGAAAAAATTTCAGGAAATCAATGAGTTTGTTAAGAAATTCCTATTTTCATTTGATTTTTTGTGATTTGACATTATTGAATATTGAGTCTTTGTTACTATACTGTATAATTTCGAGTAATTTTTGGTGATAACAAAAAATGAAAATAATTTTGTTCCAAAAACTTTGAAAATCAATTTACTTTTCAAAACAATTGATTGTGGTTAACACTATAGTTGTGTAATTTGTAATATTACAGGCTTCTAAAATGACGCCATATACAAGATGCTGTCTATTTATCGTTTTAGCAAAAATTTTTTTCGTAGGCCCCATTTAAAAAATGAGCAAAAATTTGAACCGTCTCTTTGAACTGAGATCAGAAGTTTTCATCTTAAGTGAAAAAAATCATGACATGAAAAAATTGTTTTGCTGATGAAGAATTGTTGTCAAGATTGGTTTACTTAGCCGACATTTTTAACAAACTAAACACATTGAACTTGGGACTTTAGGGACCAAACACAACAGCTTTCACAGCTAGTGACAAAATAAACTCCTTCAAGAGAAAGTTGGTCCTGTTTCCTTCATAAATACAGGAGGAGAATTTATCTGCATTTCCCACTCTCATCATAATTTTTTGAAGAAACTGAAATATCTCCAATGCCAGACGTGGTTGCGGATATCATTAATCACTTAGAAGGCCTTCAAAAAAGCTTTGAGGAGTATTTCTCTGAAGATTATTCAAAAGTGGACTGGATCAGAAATCTTTTTTTGGGAACCTCACCAAATGAATTGAAAGTAAAACAAGTTGTCTCGACCTTACAGAATATAGTTCCATGAAAGATTATTTTAAAGCGAAATCTTTAACTAATTTCTGGATCGGATGTAAAACCGAGTACCCTTTGCTCTTCCGTCAATCTCTGCTATTTTTGATGCCACTTGTTACGAGTTACTTGTGTGAGAGTGGAATTTCTGAAATCTTGTTCATAAAAAATATATATAGAAGCAGAATAAGTGTTGAAGAGAACTTAATAGTAAAGATAAGTTCCATTACTCCTAATGTTGATGATATAATCACAGGCAAACAACAACAAGTTTCGCGCTAAAGACTTTAGAAGTATATTTTATATTTGTATGTTTTTAGCCCTATGAGTAATAAATAGAACTGTGAGTTAATACCATTTTAATCTTTTTATTCCTCCTTTATTATAAGCATATTATAAATAAACAAATATCTAACCATAAAATATGAAGTTTTCTCAGGAATTTTATTAAAAAAGCTTTTGCACACTTTTAGAAGAGTAAAGTAAACGTTTATTAGAATATTTAGGTCTGGTGGTACGCCAATATTTCTCAAAAAGTCAAGTGGTATGCAGGTGCAAAAAGGTTGGGAACCCCTGGTTCATTTGCTCGAGTGTGAATAGGTGTGAGCCACAGTAAACACCTGCGGGTTGCAGTGAAGGGTCTAATAGACCCACTCTATTACGACCAAACCTAACCTAACCCAAAATGATTGATTTATCTATTTGCAACATAATTATTTTCGTGTTTTTTCACAGGGAAAAATGGATCGGGAGCTTCTGAGACAAAGCACTGGCAGGATATGATAACGAAACCGAGGCAAACTATAGTACAGTGGCATAGACTCAAACCTGAGTAGAGGACACACCTTTTTTGATGGTAATATTTTTCGAAAGCACGCTAATTTCCAGCTTCACCGCTACGTTTCTTCAATTATTCGGATTCCTTCGACATTTAAACGGAATGACAATAATTTTCTTTAACCGTTTTTATCATGGCTTTCACCAATGTTTGCTTCTTGATGTTTCAGTATCAGCAGAAATAGTCGGATGGACCACTAATGGTCTTCTCCATCAATTTCGTTTTCTATCATTGATTGTCCATGCACAAATAAACAAGTAAACGTACAAAGATGTGTTCAAAGAACATCGTTTACTTCCGGACTGTCTCTATTACCACAAAATATGCACACATACATAATTTTTATATGAGTTTGTTTCCGGTTTTTTAACATATAAGTCACATATATTCCGACACAGAAATGAAATATTTTTTTATTCCGTCAAATCGGTTCATGCTGCTCCTATACATTTTTCAATCTCTCCAATGAGCACAAACAGTTGAATACAGAATATAACGTTTTGATTACCATTGAATTTTCGGAAAAAGAACTGTGAAAATATCTCCGAAACGAGAAGTATTTTTTGTGATACCTTATAGTAATGTTAAAATTGTTATAATGAATGTGAATATTATTAGTGTTAGTTCAAGATTAGAAAATATTAGACCTGCTCAAGTGTTCTATTTCTGATGTGTACAGGAAAAATGGTCCACAGAGTTTGAGCTAGAAGTTTTGAACATGAGTTCAAACAAGTTGAGTATTTTTTCAATGGTAATTCGGTTAATTATAAACATACCAAACTGAAATTGGTGATCCTTGAGTTCAACGGGTTTTTGTTTATTTACGAAAGGATAATTTCCATCGATCGTTTTGAATTAATACCCTTTATTGAAAATTAACCAGTGGTAGAATTATTCATTTCATATAATCGGGAAAAGACTCCAAGAACTCAAGATTTCTTTTCTCTGATAACTGAAGAATGGATGATCTTAAAAAGAAAAGATTGTGAAATATTTGCGAAATGTCATCCAATTTGTAGTGCATTGTAGTTCAAAATAATCAATCTCCAAATATGAGATCTCCCAAAAAAAAAATTTCATGTAGCTCATGAAAGTTTCACATGATCAACTCATTGTATCGACTTGAAATCAATACCATTGTTCTAGAATTCTTTCAAAATTTTTCTTGTCTTCCTCTTTTACGAATTTGACATTGAGCTAAAGAAAGGAGAGATAGTTTTTGAGATTGTTAGAAAAACAAACCCCAAACGAAAATATAACAAATTTCTGCCAACCCTGAAATTGTTATTCACGTTTCAGTGAGTTTATTAAATATGAATGAATCATTATTTATATTTCAGAAGTATCAGTTTGCAACAGCATTTATTGTTGTTTTCAAGATAACTTTTCACATATAGTCAGTGGGCATACTTGAAGACTGGCTATAAACAAATCATCTTCAAGTATGCCCACTGACGATAAGTGAGAAGTTTTTTTCATATATAATCAGTGGAATCGAATGAAACCGCATATCCAAGCGGTTATTTACCTCGTTTACGGGCAGATGAGGCGACGACAAGTATGTTGTTTGTTGTCCGCTTCAGCCTTGTTCGAGGAATGATACTCTGAAAGAAATTGATTTTCAATTATCGGAAATCATCAACCTTATGTTGATGTTGCGGTTCGAAGCACCAGTTTGCACAGCGGTCGATTGACTGAGTTGAGCAAACCACCCACGTCAACCTACCAGGCTACCGTCCCACCTAACCTCAAACCCCGAAATATTCAAAAACCACAACCATTGAGTCAGTTCGAGTTTTAACATTTAATTTTCACAAGAATAATGTGTGCACAGTTACAACAACAGTAGATTAAGATGAAAACATTAAAAAAGTATCATACAATCCAGTCAATAAATAATAAAAATAGCAAACATATAATTTATGAGCATCAGTGATAATTGATAGTGACTATTTTGTAACGAAAAAATGATTGTGATATAAGCATTGAAAAATACCAGCAGTTTTTACGGATTTGCTCCATTCTTCCAGACAAATTGAAACTCTTTGAATCGCTCTTCATTTGATACTTGATTTAGTGATTTTCGAAACTGATTGATGTTGATAAATTACTTCGGCAAAAAACATAATTTGTGCATACTATGTCATTTAAAGTGGAACACATCGAAAGAAAGTCTGATGCTATCAAAATTTAGTTTGCCTTAGAAAAGAAACAAAATTGAGGCATATGTTGAGTATTTCAATATACAACAGTTTTGCAGGCGTATTCAACTAATATAGTTTCTACGTGACTTTTAGTACCTGAAGAATATATTTTACCCGACAGATAATGTCGACAAAAGTTACCTGTACCCTCTATTACCATAATTTAAATGTACACCATTACGAATTTCTCATTCACAAAAAAATTAGCAGAATATAATCATTCAAGTCATGGTCATTGTCATCAAGTAGTTGAAATTAGCAAATCCATCGATATCCAAGCATTACAAAACGTAATACGACGTAATCACCTGTCGTAGGATAGTTCAAACTGTTCTTTCATTCTTCTGGGAAATGTTTTTCTCCTTTGTCCAATGTAAAGCTTGGGTCAAAAACTACAAATCAACTCATATACAGCAGATCTAGTCGATATTGTAATTCCGTCGTCATTGTTTTCAATAAATTTGTTTAAATCTTTTTTTAACGATCGATATTATTAGACCTGGTCCAAAGCTTGTTTCTGAAGTATTTCAGGAAGAATAGGGTCTATAATATCCACATTGTCAACGTTTTTGACAGTAATGAAATGCTTTACTCTTTGTAAATATCCCACTGGGAAAATTCCATTTTCAGAAAGCAATTTTAAAAAAGCACTAGATTTCGTTAAACAAATTGCTGTCAACAGTGTTTACAAGGTAGATGTCATCTACCACATTCATTATAAAATGCTCAGGATATATGCTCTGGACCAGATCTATCCAATTCCAAAATAAAGAGAAAATTTCAGTGTCAAATGAATCGAAAGAATAAAAGTTGACTTGTGGCTCTTTTCCAAAACTATATATAGGCCAAATGGGGAAAACTCTCTCCATTAGAATGAAAGAACGTAGAAAATTAAATTAGTAATCTTTTTCAACATCTGCAAATCATCTTTTGGCAGAGGGGCATGATAAGGATGAATTACTCTTTGGAAAAGAAAGGTTTAAAACTCAATATTTCAGAATGCTTTACGATTGCTTTACGAATTCGAGACAAAATTGATATAGATGATTTCCTTTTGTTGAGTTTGTTTTGTAATTAGAGAATTGCTGATTATTTCAGATTTGAATTATGGTAATATGAGAGGTAGTTTTTGCTTATAATATGCCCAATTCAATGAGTTTTTCACCATCAATAATAAAAATCATCAGTGAAGTAACGGAAGTCATTATCAACCAAATCGCTATAACCTATAACAAAAACGATGTAGTAATTAAAACAGTTAGTACTTAACACGCCTGAAGAAACCTTTGTATAGTGAAACATGTGTCGCAGATTTGTAAACAGTTTCACGTCAGTACCAAATTCACTCATTGGATAGTGAAGGACAGAAATATTTCTGATAATTATTCGAAGCCAGTAACAAACTTTTTTGGAACTTTCGTATTCGAAAACGATTGATTTAATTTTCATAGTGACAACTGCATAAAACTAATTCCCCTAAAACTTGTCAGACCTTGTGATGTACTAAAATAACCTATCGCTTTCGAAACGACGTGTCATGGATTGAGAATTGAAATCGATATCATATCACCGTACAAATAGAATGGCTCAAAACGGAAATTCACATTGCATTAAAGTAGGTCGGTTGTGCTCTAATGATATATATTGTTCAGACATATGTACGTGGGGTTTCAGGTTTCAAACTAAGTACGAGGGGAAATAGTTTTTCCAATCAAATATAATAATAATAATCGACTTTATTCATCACAAGAGATAAACGTTATCTTATTCGTATTTAAATTAACTGAAGATAACATTATGACAAATGGGCGAAGTGTCAGCTTAAGCTGTTTTAAACTCGACCCTGAGAGATATGTCAATGGTATTTTCCAACTCCACTTTTCATATTGAGATAATTCGAATTGGTACACAGAAAGAAATCAAGAAGATGCATTTTTTATTCTCGATTATGAAACATTAATTATGTACACTAAGAAAGCTTAGTAAGTCGAAGTTAATAAAAATCATTCAACAATCACCTTTAGCCTCCAGCATATGTCATTTATCCATAGGGGTAACACTATAATCAGTTAATATCTATGGCCATGAAATGAATTCATTGTTGATAATTATGATATTATTGAAACAAAATTCAATATCATGAAATCAGCAATACTTACTCATAATTTCTGACAGAGGAATCCATCAGAATTAGGTGGCAGTTCTCAGCTTCGTCACGCTGGACCCGCTTTGAAAAAAATCTATCTTTTTTAGCCTACTTCATCTACAAACGATACTAATGAATGTAGTAATGTTCATTTGTTGGTAATCTTATCGGTTACTAAGAAAGCAATATTAATATTATTCTACCTACGAACGACGAGTAATAATATGCCAAAAAATTCAGAAATAGGTTCTAAATGGTTTGTAGTTTATTATAGTAAAAACACAATATCAATTTATTTTATATTCTTTTGAAGTATAGCAAAAAAGCTACGATAACAAGATTTGTAGTTACCATTGAACACATAAAGAATGAATGGAATAAAATCGAGTATTTTTGAACTAAACTAACGTAACATAACCAACATATGTAATCTGAAATCTGAAGTAAAAACTAACGTATTTTAGAATGCTATATTTGGAAAAAAACATCTACCCTCAACATCTAACCTGACTTCCGTCTTCCTTCCTTCCTTCTTCCTCTAGTCAATCCTCAGCTTATTATTATAATTTTTATGAGAAAATCAACATCTGTTACTGTGCTGATATTTATAAATGAAGAATAAGTTATGATGAGTTTCCATTTCATAATCGATAAAGGTCATTAATGAATATTTCATTTTGATTTGGAATTTTATAAATCGATATCAACAACATGCGTCTTATCCAAATATCGTATCCATTTCAACAAGAAAGGTGATTGTTATCTTAATGGATATTCACAATAAACCATAATGTCCGTTTCTATTAGTTTTACAAAAGTAATGAGGAAATTTCGATGTAATACAGGACTATTAAAAGAATATGAAACAAGACCATTTGAGGCGTTTGTATATTCGATCTCAAGGTTGAAAAAATCTCAATACCTCATATAAAACATTTCTTGTCACTGTTTTCGGATATTTGACATTTATTCCATAATGTTGATAATTTATCTGATTTTTTTTGAAACTCTGTTTCTTTTTTTTAGGTTTGGTTCTTGATTCATTTTGATTCATCTTGATTCATTTATTTATGTTATTTATGTTATTTCTTCAATATGTTTAATGTGTGAAACTGGATAAAATGTTTTTGATGATGATACAGAAACCAATGTTGTATGAAATATACACTAAAAAAATAAGGTGAACATGATAATAAAGAAAACAAATTATAATAATTATACATGATGGCATACTAAAAAGTATAAAGCAGCATATGCACTAAATCCATATCGATAATTTAACTGAAAAGTCAATTTAGATTCTGTCATCTTGGGAGTTTTCCACTCCCAATTAATACGGACATTTTTTTCAATGTATAAAAATAGTTATGAATATTGTATGAATATATATTGTAAATGTATATAAACATCTGAATGGCAGAGTATTTGGTAATATACTACAAAATTTAAAAAGCATCATTCAATAATGAACAATATAAGTGAAAATTAGTTTTTCTCATCATTAAAATATTGAGAGATATTGTAGAAAAATGGTTTCTCATTCAAACTTTGACATCGAATCATAAAAATGCTCCTCTCGGGTTCATCTGGGTTGTTTTCCACTATAAACCAAAGATCAAGTGAAAAATTCAACCAGCTGCATAAAAAATGTTGTTGTTCATTTCATTTTCAAATACTTATAAATATTGAAAATATTTTATAGATTGCTATAATGAATGTTGTAATTGGAGATATTAGCCATTCACTGGCATCTAATTTAAAAAATTTCCGCGTCGCAGTGTTAGTTGCCACAATCCTCGAATTTCCATTAAATTTTATATGTATATTCCGTAAGTCTGAGAATAGGTTTGTATCTATTTTTCATACCACTCAGTGATAAAAGTGTTCCACCACAAACATTTCTTTTTCATTTTTCGGACCAAATTTTTCATTTTTTTTATGATGTGGCATTGAGAAATACAGACAACCATAAATTTTTACCCTTCTATTATCAACTCTTATTTCACAATAGTTTTAGAAACCTACCCATTTTAACCCTGATCAAAGATCAGCATGCCACCGCATAAATCACAACTGACCGTTGGATCACTGCGTAATTTTAACCCACCACGGCTGTGCAACAACACACGATTGATCAATGAAGAAATAATGAAAACCTCTGTCGAAGCCAGTTTGTAAAATGGCAATCACTGAGGTGAAAATATATCAATAATACGAATCCCGGTTATACTTACAAATGTGCCAATTTATAAAATACATCTCAGAGGAATATGACAGTCAACAACATATTTTTCACATCACAATATTGAACTAATGTAAGGAAAATGCCTAGTAGGAACACAATATTTACATGTAATGTGCTGTTTTTTCGGTTACTCCATTCGCCCCGGATTTAGGACTATACGTGGTGTAAAAAGATTCTAGAAGTGGATCCTCTCATCTCTCTCAATAGCTCCAAGCCTGTTTTATATGGACTGTTTTTAATGAACGTACTAACGTGCTGTATTAACCTCTTTTCATTCAAAGTCAGGATATTATCCTTTCTCATTTACAAAATTGTAGATGAGAAATGAGTTGTATAGTAGTTTCTTATATAACTCGTCTGTTTCAAAAACCCTGTTCCCAGTTTTATACCATGGTCACTCAAAAACAGCAAAGGTGATAAGTATTTTTTCTCGTGGCTGTTTTTCCTGTATCATAAGAAAGCACAGTATTTGACAGGGACTTCATTTATAATATAGCCAAGTGTACGGTACACTTTATTTTGTCTGTATAGATAGTATGGGATGAACAATGTATTGAGAAAGAGATTTTTCGACAGAATATTCTAAAGATGGGGAAATGTGATTTTTGTGTTTTTGCAAGAAGAGTTTTTATGTGTGCTTTTTGTAACATAGCGTTAGATTCGATATACTTGTAATTTTCATATCGAAACATATTTTTTGCTATGAAATGATAATTGTCGGCGTCGAATGGAGGATGACAAGAGTTTGACGGTGAAAATGCCTCATCTGGTAGATTTCGCAGGAAGTGAGTTATAATGAATTTATGGAAAGTGATCTAAAAACACTCAGAAAGAAAGATATTTTCACTGATGAAAGTGAATATTTCTGGGAAATGTCAAAATTTTCACGATTCTCCTCCAAACGCTGCCGATGCTAAAAATGTCTTGTTCACGTATTTTTTTAAATAATATGTAAGTGAAACACTTAGGATAACGTTGACACTGTTAATATGTGGAGAATATTATTAACCTTCGATGTTTATTATCTGTTGTAACATATTTCAGAATTTTATCGAATCAGGAAAAAATATTTTTTTTCAAAAATATTGCAATAAATGAATGCGAAATCTTTCAACGATGTGAATATGATAGTTAGAGCCAGAAGCGGCCATTTTGTTATATCTTTGGAGTGTTAAACACCCCTGAACATCCCGTATGACCATTTATGGTCGATATAAGGGTGTCTTGATATTAGATCCATTGGAACTTCTGTCACTACCTCAAGTCCTGAAAGAATTTTAATTTCATCTGACAAAGTGGAAATAAATAGTTTTGACTGAAAAATTATCATAACTTAAGGGTAGTTTTTCCAATAAAAATTCGTCAAATACAACTGATTTGGTATTGAATTAGACGACTGACGATGCGACTGTCTAATAATGGACATTCCTAAAAACAAATATCAATGTAATTTTTCACTGTATATGGAGGTATATGGTGGACAATAATTTTTTACGGAGTTCGAGGAAAAATTCATTTGCAGACAAATATATATTTATCAAACAAATAAACAGTAAACAGTAAACAATCAATTACTCAACCAGCTCAATAACTAAACTTAAAGACTGTTGAGCAATTATGAACAAGCAATCACTCAACCAACTATAAAATCAAGTTCAGAGATTTTTGAGTTATCATAAACAATTTCTCAACCTACTCTAAATCAAAACTCAGAGACTGTTGAGCAATCATAAACAATTACTCAACCCACTTGAATCCAATCTTAGACACTGTTGGGCAATTAAAAACAATCAATTACTCAACCAACTTTAAAATCGAATTCAGAGACTGTTGAGCAAGTATTAACTTAACTTAGAGATTGTTGAGCAAATAGCAACAGTTACTCAACCAACTATAAATCCAAACATAGAGACTATTGGGCAATTATGTACAATCAATTACTCAACCAACTATAAAATCGAGTTTAGAGATTGTTGAGCGATCATAATCAATTACTCAACCAACCCTGAAACCAAACTTAAAACTGTTTAGCAATTATAAACAAGCCATTACTCAAAACCAACTATAAAAGCAAAAAAGACTGTTGAGTGATCAGAAACAGTTACTCAACTGACTAGAAAACCAAACTTGGAAACTGTTGAGCAATTATAAACAATCAGTTACTCAACCAACTCTAAAACAGCTAAAAATGTCTGGTAGTTTTGTTGATTATTTCTCCACCGTTGTAGATAATTTCAACACACAGATATGCCACTGTGATCCACAAAAGTATTCAGGAGATGTTCGATCTCTTGTAATTTTACCAATTTTTCTTCAAACTGTGGGAAATTATATCTGCTGTTGATCTTTGGGCAGTTCAAATGGTTCATTTTCAACATGATCTCGTAAATGATTATAATAACTACAAATATTTGATAAATGTATGTTCTAGTGAAAATACTCACCAAACTATTTGAAATTATACAGAGTCAGTGATGCACTGTTTGATACCTTTGGTGTAGTAAAGAATACGACTGGAGTTTCAACTCCGTTATTTTAACACTTCAACTTGAAGATGATCACTTGGAGACTGAAACACGTATTGAGATGTTGAAAATAACGGTATGGATTTCAACCATTCAGTCTATGTTTTTGTATTCCCTGTAACGAACAAGAAAGATAAAAAATTATTTGCAGACATTTCCAATTGTAATTCCTCTCAGGAAGATATTCGAATTTTCCCATTTGTCAGAATTTCCCGTTGTAAATATTCGTATCGCCAGACTTCTTTTCATAGAAATGACAAGGATTTTCAAAGAACAAAAAATCTGGATACGTTCATATCGACAAAAAAACGCTGTCCAGTAGATTTGGTAAGTTGAAACATTTACGAGGTTAGACATCTTTTTTCTGTAATAATATTGAAACATTCACACTGGAGACTTATGGTTGTGATCATGGGAAATCCAAATAGTCAAATTGATTTATTGCAGTATTTTTCAAAAAAAAAGTTCTTAGAAAACGCACTAGAAGTGATAGAATTAAAAAAAATGTTAACTGTAGTGCCTGATTGAGACGTATCGTTATTTGCGAGTACCTACCAAAGAAGTAGTTTTTGGAAATGATTGATTTTGAAAGTTATCAAGTTTATTCCGTTGTCAAGTATATGAAAGGAATTGTAGTTTGATGTATTTTGGGAAGTAAAAAATGTTGATCTTCTCCGATATCTTTTGTAACTTATAGTACGTTAATTTTATCTTGGAGTTTTATGAAGCTCAATGTACTAGGATGGTATGTAACTGTACTATGAAGTTACGAAACACATTTGTAAATTAGGTTTCACGAATATTTTTTATGAGAATGTTGCTATTTCAACCTACTAAAACCTATCTGTTGAATGTACAACAAATAAATGTGGAAACAAAAAAATTTTGAATGTATGTAAATATATGTTAGTTGATAGAATCTTAATATTGTAGGTATAGGCATTAATTGAAAAATAAATGTATTTAATTTATTGCTTGTGTCATTTCTCAACTGATGTCTTTGGATAACTTCTTTGATCAATTACCCAAACACCAAACTAATATTTTTGCACTCGACGCGCGTTTCGCCAACAAAGTTAGCATCCTC
>WOGP01004641.1:0-13208 GCA_015342065.1 Leptinotarsa undecemlineata
AAAACATCCATTTTGTGCCAATGATTTGGCAAAGCCAGCGAATGTTTTGTCTGACGGTAATTTTCTGTCAGGATACCGATTAGCGTATATTCTCACTGCTTCTTTTGAATTCCTTCTTGTTTTGTCATAAATATATCCAACTTTTCTGCGTTTGAAAATTGAATCATTTTTCAATTTTACGAAAAACCAATACAAAACTGAATACACTTTCGTCAAATCTGACAGGTCTTCTGTCAGATCGATAAATATAGTATTGCATTTATTTTGAGAAAGGCCAAAGTAATCATATTATATATTGGTTTATTCCTTATGTCACTACTACCTCACAAGTAAAACGTTTTCAGAGAAACGTTTCACAAAATTTGAATCAATACTCACTGTTCTCAAAATTGTTGCTTATTTGAATGGTTGAAAACATTGAAAGTAGAAATTGATACCTATCATTGGAAGGACACTTGTCCATTATGTCAACATTATTGATGTATGATTTTTTATTGAAAAAGGATTTTGATCAAAAATTTGATCTTCCTCGTGATCTTGGTATTGGAAAAAAACTCCAATAATATTCAATTCTGACATACTCTGAAAGTCCAGCTTTTTTGTTACTTTCTTTAATCATCGAGTAAACTGTTATTTCAAACATATGTCTCGTTTTGTTCAGAGGTCCACGCTCCACTATAAATTATGGGATCACGCTCAAAGTGTGTTCATTTTATTCGTTCCGAGGGTCTATGCAACCGAAAAGTGATGGTATAATTCAGAGAAACATGGCGCCGTCGACTTGGGACCATCGGTAATAAGTGTCTGGAAATGGAGTGGCAAGCACGTAGCCTCATCAATCCATCGAAACATTTCAATCGGTTCCGGAATGCCCCAGAGCCGTAATAATACCTTGGGAGAGAGTCGATGTCGAAGTTAATTTATCGAGAATCAGCCCGGGTAATGGGTACAGGAACTTGATTATTTACCTACGTCATAGTCTGATCGAACTTCAGTGAAACTAAAACGAAATAAACTTAATATGGACAGATTGAATAGATGAGACTATAGGAGGATCACATCACTTTCATTATTGTTCTGATAAACGAACGTAGCTGAAAACATAATGTTTTATCTGGCGGTGAAAAAAAAAGTTGAACTATTCTTGTTGTTTGGAAGTTTATTTGAACGTTGTATTACTACTCATCGTGTTTGAAAGTTTATCGTGTTATGTGACTATGTATTGATCTCACATAAATATCAAACACACTCGAAGTGTGTTTTTTTTTTCATTTCAAAATGAAATAAACTCACCACATGATTTTTTTCACGAAACGAGTGGACTAAATCACTCTCGAATGATTAGATACATTTTTTCATCGGTTATTCAAAGAAGAGTAAAGTTTGACGACATCTTTCAGATATGCAAGATTATCAAAAAATCGAAACGGATTAATTACACTAAACCAGAATGCAATAATTTCAAAGAGTTCGTGTTATTTTCCATTAAAACAATATTTTTTCAAATTAACAGTATTTCACTTGTCTAGTCCATATTCACACCTGTGTTTGTTACTATTGTCTCTTCGATATTGGCTAGAACGGGCGCTTGCCAAATAATTATTGATAAATGCACTGTCGATGTCGTCTGGTTGTTTAGATAGTTCTCCATGACATCTCAAATATTTCACGTCTGATGAAATCGAAAACATTTATCTCTCTCAGGTTTTCTACACTACAGGATTTGGCAAATGTCTGACGAAAAACAACTTCTTTTCTGGCTAATGCCACAAAAAATATTGCATCACATCAAACAATACAATGCAAGTGCATTGACAAATTCTTTCAAATTGAATTGAAAGGGTCTACTTTTAGGAGACAATAATTTTTGGGAAAGAAAGTGTTTGATACAAAAGCTGTGGGAATCTTCCAAAGAAAGGAAGGAATCAATTACAAAAACAGATATCGTTGACAGGATTCCTACACAATATAATTAATGAAAGAAGTAAAATTTCACTTACATGGAATACTGTCATTTTCACTGCTATACATTCGATGTTTCGCCGTTATACACTTACTTTATCGGCTCTTCAGTAGGAAATACGGATAACATTATAAGAGAAAGGTGAAGTAAAAGGACAAAACTTTCCTTCCCAAAAATTAATCTCTATAAAAATATACCCTTTCACATTAAATAAGATCCCTATGGCTGGGATTTAATCAAATAAGCGAATGAATGTTATTTACTACTATCATCGACGATATGGGTTACATGTAGGAGAAAATGTACTTGTTTCATTAATTATATTGTGTAAAAATCCTGTGAATGATACCTGATTTGATTCCATTACGAATGTTTGGAATACAAACGTAATAGAGAAAAGTGTTTTTCGTATACTTCAGCGTTCATATAAAAGTATTTGTTTCGAAAGTATTTTTCTTTCGTATAATTCAATGTTTATATGAAACTAGCTGTTTCGAGCGGACTTTTTCTTCCGGTTTGCGTGTGAAAATTACTTCTTTGCATGATCTACACATCTTTGTATCTTTGTTGGAAGATTCCCATGTTTTTTTTATCAAAATGGAGAATGGAAGATCAAAAACTTTCTTTCAACTAAAAATCTAATTCATAAGTTGAATCTAAGGATAGGAATGAATTTGATTATTCAACCATATACACGAGTTTTCCACAAATTCATAGAGTATATTTTTTGTATAGCAATCATGTTCACGGTATCAATGATCTAGAGAGAATATACCCATGTACAAGTCACTCTTTTCAATATTATTCTCGTGTTATTGAAGTTGTTTTTTATTTCCATTCGTGTTCGAAATGTATGTGTTTACATATGTTAGTATAACATGTAGTAAAACAACCAATATCACTCATAACTTCTGTTTACTATCAACGCCCTGCATTGCGATAAACCTACCAAATAAATTCCTTTACTAAAACTATGTTTTACAGACAATGCATGACTTGCAGTGAATCAGTATTAATTTATCTAATATTGAAAGGTATACGAGCTATTACAAATGGAGTGATTTAGCTGAAACATTATTTCAATATTGTATACTGTTTTTTTGGGGTGTATGTATGAATACGACTTTCCAGTAGTTTATATTACGCCATAACTTTTCGAAGTGAACTTTTCAGTTTGCCCTTTACTACCCTTCAGCATTATTCTCTATTAATTTATCTTTATTTTTTCAGATTGTGGAAGGTTATAAACCACAAAAAATGTCGTTTAAAGAGTTATTCAATAGTAGCAAGGTCTATATTCGTGACATATATATTCTTTTCAGCGATAGGTTGGGGTTCCATCAAACATAATAATTCTCTTTGCACGCACATGCGTACTTGAATAACTTGGTATCTTGTAGATCGTCACATCGTGCAAAGCAGAGAATCGATTGATTTTTTCCTTTTGGTTGTAAGAATAGACGCCATATATGGTGATTTTGTATTCGTTTTCATGTACTTTGGTACTTATTTCTGTTGTGCATAATTTATATCTATTGAATTTTTTTAATAACTGACTAGAGCAATAGTAATGTGCAATGAAAAAGTATCGATATCAGAAAGGTTCAGCCATCTTCAAGAGGGTCAATTCAGATTGATAGAACTATAATATATGATTGATTTTTGGGAAGGAATGGTTTTGGCTTTCTACTTTTCCCACATTTTTTTGTAAAAATATGGAGAAGTAGAAAGCCAAACCTTTTCTTTCCCAAAATCGATTCATTTTTTCCCTTTGGTTGTAAGAATAGACGCCATATATGGTGATTTTGTATTCGTTTTCATCTACTTTGGTACTTATTTCTGTTGTGCATAATGTATATCTATTGAATTTTTTGAATAACTGACTAGATCAATAGTAATGTGCAATGAAAAAGTATCGATATCAGCAAGGTTCAGCCATCTTCAAGAGGGTCAATTCAGATTGATAGAACTATAATATATAATTGATTTTTGGGAAGGAATGGTTTTGGCTTTCTACTTTTTCCACATTTTTTTGTTAAAAGATAGAAAGCCAAACCTTTTCTTTCCCAAAAAAGTTACCTTCTGTAATCGATTGAACCTCACTGTGGTAACTCAAGAATCTTCTAATGATTAGAACAATAATTTCACCAACATTTGCTATAAGTACTAAATCAATATTACAGCTTAATATTAGTGGTAATAAGAGAAATGTTATTCAATACAGAACATTTATATGTGTTTAAGATAGCTGTCAGAAAGTAATTGGTAAAATATGATAGTGGTAGTTCAACTATATTTGCAAGTACAAAAGTAGCACTATATTGAAGGCAAATAAAGGGATTCAATGGTGAAAATCGTGTCGTATATGATGTCAAATGAACTGATTTGACACCTATTTCGCGCATATATATTTTTGGCATAATGCAATTGATTTTAATAGCAACTTAACATTTCTCTCAGTGTGATTATGGCTATCCAGTCTACAGCAGACGAATAAGAATCCAAAAGATGTTAGTTCTATTGAAGAACGCCTGGCTGGCTCATCAACACATTTATCAGATTGTGCTCTCTGTGTGTTTTTTATTCGTTTTTTGCTTCTCTACTCTCTTACATCCACTTAAGTATTGATCCCTTTCTCGTCGAACCCGTCCAATCTCTCCATTCTATCGTTTTCGAAGCGTCTGTTTCATTGAACAGATGGGTTGAAGCCATCACATCTCACTTAGGTGAAAGCTGAAATTGTATTCGCTAATACAATGTTTCAGTAAAAATGATGTCTAAATTCGAAACTGACGTATCATTGTAGATTACAGTTCACATTAAATATAACCAAATAACTGAATTACTAAACGTTATAATCTATTTCCGCAGTGGAGTAATAAATCATTTTCGAATACCTCTTCCATAGGCGCACATAATGAGTCGATTAAAAAGTTTGAAATGTAGTGTATTTATTTTAAACATTCATTGTTGTATGATTTGATATAATGATTCTCAAAAGATTTTTTATAGTTGTATGTATACGGTGACTAACAGAAGTATGGAACACTCGCAGTAATAATTGTTTTTTTTTGAACAGTCAACAGTCAAGGAGTACAAGAGACTTCAATGAACACCCTTATTGAGTAGTTGGATTGAGGGTTCACGAATTTATATCGATTAATTTTGGAAACTATAGGGCGGATTCATGCACTCAGTCTCAAGTTGTAAGAAATCACAAGCAGTTTAATTTTCGGTAGCAATATTCAGGCAGGAGCATAGATATTACCTGACCTATACAATATAATGTGCACAATCCTTCAGTTGTAACCTACGACAGTTGTAAATAGACAGTTCAAACCAATTATATGATGAGATGAATAATGTTCTCATTACTTCAGAATATTGAACGTCAATTGTTGTTTCAGGAAAATTGTCAGAATTATATCAGAATAATGGCGAGAAGTACAACAGGACGACTTCTACTTTGCGGAACGAATGCTTTCAAACCTCTTTGTCGGGATTATATAATTCACACAAAAAACTACACCGTGGAAAAAGAGAAACCTGGTCAAGCGGTGTGTCCGTATGATCCTCATCATAATTCGACGGCAATATATGTTGGTGAGTACTTGATTTTCATTACCACTATTTTTCCTCAACATATTTTTTCAAATGTAAAAAAATTGGTGCAGCGTCCTTTAGGTTGACTTTTATTTTTGAAGATCTGCAAATTGGATTTGAGAAAATGTCTAACCACAGGACTTCTCTGTAGAGAGTGAGTTGTTTACTAAATGTTTCAGATGAAATCAGTTTTAATGAAATCATCATTTTGTGATTTTTCAGTCAATTTTTCTCGAACTCCCTTAGATTTTCACTTTCTCAAAAGCATATAGAGATCCTTAGAATGTATTTGTGAACTTGTAAGAACATATCAATAATTGAATTGTTACTATTGCAAAATTTCGGTGTTGTATTGTCTCCAAATATCCTAATTTTTCACAAAAAGGAAGTGGTGAAACACAAATTGTTGAGAGCATACTCATTTTGGGAAGAAATTGTTTAATATTTTTCAGTTCTGTTTGCAGGAATAGATTGTTCAAAGTTGGTTCTAGGTCAAAAAGTACTTGAGATGTGTGAATTGAAAATATTTTTTAGATTTTTTCTATATTGAAATTATCTACTGTAGATGGAAAGGGGTATTATTTTTTTGTAACTAACCATTCAAAAACACTAAATTTTCAAAGTCCAATTGTACTCTCAAATATGATTTAAAAAATTCATATGAGTATCATGACTTTTCTGAAAAAATAATATTGCTCATCAAGAAGCATCATGTTGGGCGGGACAATAGCCGGTTGGGTTGGCGTGAGTAGTTTGTTTCACTCATTCATTCTCTGGTCAACAAGTGCCTTACAGGTTAAACTTTTTTCTCCAGCTCTAAAAAATAAAAAGAGATTTCACTCGACTCGGAAAAGCGTGTAGATGCTTTTTTTTTAATAAAGTTCTGCTTGCAAAAATGGCAAAAGTCATAAACAAATAATTGAAAAAAAGGTTTTAGCTTTTTACAAATCTCTTAAAAACTATTTGGCATTTTTCGAATTTGAAAACTGTTTCAAAAAGGGGTTGAAATTTTCCCAAAAATTCCTGCCTCCTGGAACTATAGGACTAATCTTTATAATTTTCCCAGAGGGTTGAAAATACTTCATAAAACGGATACTATCGATTCCGCAAGACACGGTCACTTTGGACCTTCATTGAAAAAATATTTATTTCAACGTATTAAATGTCAAAGTTAAAAATTTTAAAAATCAGGCACCCACTGAATAAATTAATGAACAATAATCCACGGTCAAAAAATGTTCATCTTTATTTTCCAGTTTATTATGCATTAATTAATTAACATTTTTTCCCCCAAACGGGAACATTGCAATTGCGATAGCTGTTAAATAACAAATATTTTTTTTATTTTCTGGAGATATTTTTGAAAGGTCTCAAATTGATTCCCGTTTGAAAAAATGAGAAAAATTGTTATTTTTCAATTTGTAATCAACAATTTACTTTGGTAAAAAATTAAAAAGCTTCATTGATCATTGAAAATCATTTTTTCAAAATTACTGTCGATCTGTTCTTTTATGATAAGAAGCAACATATTTTTTCAAATTTTATCTACTATTGTTGAAAATTGTTGTGAACAAATGTGTTGTCCATCAGATGATTTAAATTTTTTTAGAAACATAATCTTTGATGCAAATTATGATCTCAAAAAGCTATGGTTTCCTGAAAATTACTTTGTTACCTAATTAATTTTTCTCTACCACTCGTAATCAATATTAAGGAAGCATTTTTTCAAATCATAATTTATCTTGCTCTTTGATAACAAAAAAAAATGTTTTATGTAAATTATTATTGTTTATTCAATGAACAGTTTGGTAAAAAAACAATTGATGAATTGTTTCTATATATATTTTTTCCCTTTCTACACAATGTAATAATAGAAACTATATTATTTCTTGAAAAAAAAAAAGTATTTATATTTTATATCGATTTTTGTAATTTGTAAATTTTGTTCTCCTTTACTCCATCATTCTCACCTGGTTTTTCATGTTTATACTTATAACTTATAAATATTTGAGATACGTTGAAACTTATTGATTCTCTATGAATTAAAAAACAATTTAACCCGAAATGAAACCTTCGAAGGATCAGAAAAATAATTCATCAATTATATGGGTGTGAAAAAAAATGTGACGAGTATTCCTCTGAAAAAAGAAAGCTTTACATACAAGTAAAATTTCTCACTGTACATTTCAAAGCGAGACCATGATCTTTCCACATATAAATCCAAAGTAAAACAAAGACAATAACGTCAGATGGAAACTCAACATTTTCATCGAAAACAACAACCAACAATATTAAATGAAATTTTGGTGAGGCGTAGTAAATACTATTTGATTTTTTTTAACAATTTGAGTGGTTGATAATATGTAGTTGAACATTTTGTAAAATGGATTTGAAGAAAATTTGTATAAAATGACAATGAGACAGCAACACTTGCGTATTTGATGGAGCTCAAATATTTTTTTCTATAACTAAGGAGGTAACAGGAGTGAGTTCCAATATAAATTTTTTTTTATTTTCAATTCTCGATTTGGGGAGGCTCTACACACTTTAGAAAACCTATTATTATTTGTGATATCAATACATTTTTCCGTTTGGTTTTTATTTTGGTCTTTTGAGATTTTCACTGTAAATTATTGAAACCTTAAAGTATAGATTAATAAATTTAATTTTGAAGTTTTAACGGAATTACACCCATCTCTCAACTTTTCATGGAAATGAACTGACATCGAAACGAGGAAATAATCTCCTAAACCCTTCAAAATGATCATTTTCAGGTTTCATAAATAATTTTTTTCCTAATTATGGCAATGTCTTACTCAGAAACTAAATACATTTCTAAATATCTGTTAGGTCACCAACTGTATATTCGAGTAATGAGCCTGCATGCTATGAAATAAGAAGTAGTATTTTTTTAGGACAAAACACAAGCACTACAGGAAAATCTCAAGGCGTTTTAAGAGCGGTACCTGTGCGAAAGTAGCGATTCACGTTGCATTTGAAACGCCACATAAATGCAGTTCTCCAAGTGAAAGGGTTATTAAACAATGAAGTTCGAGGTGTACTGAGTTGAACCTCAAAACGATGAGCAGCCACAGTCCGTGGTGTATTTCTGATATGTACCGCTCTTTGTGAATTCGAATGTGCCAAGTCACTTTAAATCTTCCCGTGAAAGTATATATAAAAGAGGGACAAATCTTCAACCTTTCTTCGATGTTTCAGACTATCAAGGTTGCAAGTGATGTTCGCGTCAACAATCAGGTGGATGACTCTTTTTTGGATGGAATCCATCTACTTCAGGGTATGCTTAAGGGCGAGGCTTCATACATGAGAACAATACTCCAAAGAAGGTATGATCGGAGCTTTATGAAGCATCAAAAGTTGCTGAGGTGTTTAGAGTTTTCTGGTTCCGAACAGGATTCCAATCTTTTGAGAAGCAACCTTCGCAATTTAAACGACATGATTGTGTCAAGACATATGGTATTCATTTTAACCCCCAACAAACTTATCGAAGCAGAAAGCAGAATTGTCTAACCTGACATTATCATATCCGGTTCGGAGACATTTATCTTTTTGAAGGAAACAGATGCCAATGATCTTCGATAACATTTTCATATAATCAATAGATTAATTAAAGAAGAAGTCCTAACAACCTGTCCCATTTCATTATAAAACGATTTCTTCTTACATCACCTTTCATTACAAGTTTAATCATGAATTTATTCAGCGAGCGTAGAAAGCTTCCGTCCGACATTAAAAAAGCTGAATCAAACACAAGCTCACGCAAAATTCATCTCTACATTATGCATTTTTCAATTTAGCTTCCTCAGAGAAAACGAGGAAGCACTCCACATTAACTGGCGTATTTTGTATTCGTGTTCTCAGATGTGGATTTGATTGCGGCCTCTTTAAAAATTCATTCAATTAACGAATCGATGGAAAAGTCCCGGAGAAGCTTTTCGACTGGAATGAGTGGAGCAGTCGCATCAGAGGAACTTCAAGGAAATCAATAGTGATATTTCTACTTTTTATCGATATTTTTTGCCACCGCTTACTGAAGAGTGATTTCTGGTGGGTATTCGAGTTGATTGAAACTTTTAGAAGTTTTAGATGGATTTCCTTTGCGCTATTTGTAAGTATTACATAAAAGTGTGAAAAGTTGGTGAAAGGAAAAATGTAGATACCAAAAAGAAAGTATTTTCGAATCTTAAAACCACTACACGTATAGAATTGCCATCTAGTGTATCATACAAGATCCCATGTCAAAATTAAGATTACATTGGACAAACGAAACGATATTTCTAAAAGCAAATTGCAAAAAGTGAATGACATACATCACCTATAGAAGAAAAACAAAATTTCATTAGTCTTCTACAAATTATGTGAATAACATCGGTATTCTTGTCCTAAAATTCTATATAAGAGAAAATCTTTGGCGAAAAATGATTGCAATTCAAAAAATGTTATAGGGTGAGTAAAATAATTGACTTATATAGCCCTAGACCTGTATAATACTCTCAATGAAATAGTACTTTTGTTAACATGCCGTTAACATGGAAATTTTCGTACAAGACTTTTTCAATGAAAAATTACTGTACGTCATTAATATAGTCTTATACTATGTGATCGTTTACACTTCTGAGAAAAAAAATTACAAAAATACAAAATGCGAAGATTATACAACGTGGACAACATTTTAACAAACTCCTGTTTCTGTTAACTCTTAAATGGGACCTAAATAAGTAGGTACGTATTATTTTCAGTAATTTCTGGTGAAAAACAGGACGTCACTGAGAAGACACTAATTTTTTTTAGGAACATGAGTCTCGTGATATTTCTTATTTTAAATCTTTCTTCAAATATTCATTTTTCAAAATGGCAGTTTAATATTCTGTTCACTATCTGCAACCTTACTGAGTTATGAGTTATACCATTTTTCTAGTAAATAAATATAATAGAATATCATAATGATTCTACATACATACCAAATGAATAGGTTAGTACCTGGGAAAAATAATTTGACATTGATGGAATACATAGAATTATACCTAAAAAATTTTAATTGAAGGGGTTATATTTTTAGGAGTGAATAATTTTTGGGAAAGAAAGTTTAAGGCTTTCTACTACTCTGAATATAAAATTAATACTCAATATAATTCTCAATTTGGGAGAACATCTAATCAAGAGGTCTACGAATTCATGCTCTCATTGAAAACTATTACTTATGGTTCTGAGTTAGCATTGAAATGTTACTTCATTCCAGTTCTTTATTACAATTTATAGAACACATATTCAATACCTGTGTCGATTTTATTTTATTCCCTACAACCAAAAACAATCTCACGTTCTACCTCTGTGTAAAAGCAAAGATCTCCAGAATTTCAGTGATCTCTGCCCAATAGATGATATTCACAAATCGATCAACAGCAATGAACTTTGTATTCTCGTATTATTTAGACTTAGACTATCACAAAACTTTCGATAGAATATGTCATCAGCTTTCAGTTGTCTCATTGAGATATCTTGGATTCGCGCTCTCTTCTGCTGGTCTGGTTGATAACTATTTGAACAGTCGAATCCAATGTGTCATTTTAAATAATCAGCCTTAAAATTTTCTTGGAGTCTTTGCTGGTGTCCCCTAAGGATCTATACGTAGCCCTGCATTATTCGTGATATATACGTCACAATTTCCCATATGTCTTCAGTATACTAAAGTTGACAGTTACGTAGATGACACTCAAATCTATATGCAATTTCCCAAAAGTTCACTGGTAATGACCTAAATTCGTTATTAACCACCTCTGAAAATACTGTCTAATAGTCAGTTCTTCTAAAGGGAGGACGGCAATGAAAAAAATATGTCAAAACCTAATTTCGATTCTTCTTGATGATGCTAATCTGTCTGTCATAAAAATTTTGGTCTCACAATAGATCAGTCTCTAAGATTTTCACTTCATGTTGCGCTAATTCTAAAAAGGGGATATTGCAACTTGAAAACGATATACTCGAATAGAGAAATTCTCAGTAGAAAGTCTAAGAATTTACTGTATGATGCTTTGGTATTATCTCAAGCAAACTTTACATAATTCTTATGTAAGACTTATCAATGGATCATAAACGCGACAAACTATTTCTCATCACTTGAGTAGTCTAAAAAAATAATAGGATGGCTGAATATGGAAACCCGAAGGATATTCCATTTTCTATTTTCTCCATAATAATGGAGAAGTTTCTCCCAAAATACGTTTTCGTTCAATACTGGAATACTGTAATAAATTTTTTGAAAAACTGTTTCTTTCAAAAGAGTTCAACTCAAAAATTATTAGAAATTTGTGTAAACTGTGTATCCTCTGGTAAGATCTCACACCCACGTAATAAATCCTTGATGAAAGTATGGAATAATGTAATATTTATAGTCATCCATTCAGACTAACTGCAAAAAATTGAGTAAGAGGGTTTTTAGTTATTTTAGCAACATTTTGAAGGGTTTTTATTGAATGAAGGTTTCTAACAACAAACAGTGTCGAATTGAGATATGTAAGAAATATGCACGGAAGCATTCTCCTTACATACCGAGTTCTCTATTCTTATCGTATCGTCTGCCGTTCCGAAGTCCTAGACTTTCTTTGAAGTTCTTTTGGCGTGAACGTGACGCCCGCGACACAGCCCTTTTCTATCTTCGGTAACTGAATTAAGGCTGTTAGAATTTTCTAAACCTAGTTCGTTATCCAAAAGTCGATAATTGTCCTGTCAGCGAATGCCAATAACATGAATAAATGGTGTAGAAGGCAAAATTGAGCGGAGTACCATGAACAACATATTGAAAGTACTAGGGATACAGTTTTATGGAAAGGTGTCTTCAAAGATTATCTTTTCACATATTTCGCAAATAACTCAAAAACTACGATAGACTCCATATACTTTTGGTTAGGATAATAATTGAGGACATATGGAGGGGGAAAAATGGAAATTATTTCAAACAACCATTTCATAAAGAAAAAATATTTAGAAGTCTTTTTCATCTCAATCGTCGTCGGCGGGGCATCACTGGTGCAGTTTCCGAGGCAGACACCACAAACCACAGAGCTAGTATTACCTGCTTCTATCAGCTGCACCCTACGCCCAGTGTAGGGTGTGGGTGACAAAGTTTTCTGGTGATACAGAGTCATTGGTGGAATAAAGCTCCCATAGCCCAACACATTTGTTTGGGAGTTGCTCCTCCGAAGACATTGTTCCTCAGCATATTACAATCTGTTTTGTCTCGATGCGCTTGAAAAATGGCCAAGACTAGATGATCTTCAGCCTCTATAATCTCTTCCGGTGACAATGAGGCAGTTAGTAATTTCGAGAAGATTTCTCTCATAAGGCTAGGCATCGCAGTGAACATTTTAATCATTGCGCTTTTAGTTTTTCCATACATTGTGGAGGTTGTGTCAAATCCAGAAAAACTCTAGAGAAGGGGAGGAGAAGGAACGGGCACATTTGAAGTTCATGTGCTTTAGATTTGTTTACTGCCAGTCTTCAAATATAGCCCACGGACTAATGAGAAAGTTTTTCTTCCTTATTCAGAGGAATCGGGCAAATTACGGATGTGCAGTTGGTTGGTACCTCGCCCACTAGATGGAGTGACACTTGGTGGTGTTCG
>WOGP01004642.1:0-13825 GCA_015342065.1 Leptinotarsa undecemlineata
TCATGTTGCATGAGCCGGCGTTTCGTACCTCGCCTGGTTACGTTACAGAGTGAGCCGAGCCACCTTGCAAAGAGCCGAACGTGTTCGGTGCTACGTTACGTGGCCGTCGCTTATATGGAGCGATGAAGCCAAAGTCAAGACTTTTGCCAAAGTTTTCGTTATTTTGTCATTTTCAATGCTTGGAGACAATATATAAATAATAATTAAGGTCTAAAACTGATCGTATTACCCAGGGTTTATGTTACATTTTGCCGTGAGAATAAAACATACTTTTTTTCAATGGAACCACTTTCAATTTTTCTGTCAATAAAATGGTCACAAAGCTTTTTTCTACTCATAATTTGTTTTCAGCCCCACTGCGCCGTTACCAAATCATTGACTTTTATGTGAAGTCAAGCCGGCTCTGAATGATACAACTGTGGTTCAGTTGTTTTATCTGGAAGTTGTCTGATGAGGTAACTCAGGGAATAACAAAATAGCATGTAATAAACTGAGAAACACATATATTTATATAGAGTGATTCAAATGTTACTTTCATTTTTGCCATCCAAACTTTATGAATCTGTTTCAAACAGAACAACCTATTATTTTCGTCTGTCTTCGTATTCTACATGGAATTAGCTTTTAAGAAATGTCAACATGTTCTAAGTTTTTTTTATGCGTCCTTGCATTATTTGCAATTTTTCAAAGAAATCAACATATCTAATCAATCACACTCGTAAAACAGTTTCAAAATGTCGCTAACATTATTCTGTACATTTCTCGAATCGCTTTAAAGAGTTTGTTTTCACGCGGCTCAGATGAAAAAGCATAATTCGTTGAAATGTTTCCATTGATTCTCAATTTCATGTCCTCCTGACTAATAGCGGCAGTACGACTTGTCACGAGCTTTCGACACTGTTGATCACGATTCACTTTTCACGTGCTCATCTCTGGATGGTTTGAGATCTTATCTGGATTGCAGAACGGAAACTGTGAGGGTTAAACTCGAGGCCGGGACCTTCTACTTTGGAACCTGTCATTTCCACCGGTGTTCCCCAAGGTAGCGTCCTAGGATCTATGCTCTTTCTTTTATTCGTACCCACATAACTTCAACAACAGTAAACGTTAACATTGTACAGTGCAATTTGCAGACGACTCTTCGTTCACTCTGAAGTCCTTGGATTATGAGGAATTGTCATGTCAGGCAATAAAGCAGTTGCTAATATGCAAAAATATTGTTCTCAAAATGGTCTCATTCTCAACAGCTGAAAAACTAATACAATCGTTTTTTTCACTAAATGAGAATGATCGCAGTATTCTGGTCAAAATAAATGGCCAGTCAATGCAAAAAACTTCATCTGTTAAATTTTTAGGTTCGAACATTGATACTCATTTCATTTGGAACAAGCACATTGATTATATTCTGAGTAAACTGTCGAAACATTGTTTTGTGAAAGAAAGTTTTTGGCTTTCTACTACTCCATCTTGATATAAAAAAAAGAGGATAAGGGAATCTTCCAAAGAAAGGAAGGAAGTAATCAATTTGCAAATAAGTAACTCTATACATGGATGTGTAGATCTCTTTTTATTTAAGCTAAAAATTAGAGTTAAAGAACTAGTGAATACTTGTTAGTATGGTTCTTAAAGTTTTAAATTTTACATATGATTGCGGAGAGTTCTTGATGGATTTTCTTTTTTTTTTTATTTCTGTTCTGCTGGTGATGAATTCGGGCGTTTTTCAGTTTTGCTCAATTTCAAATCTTGGGGATTTTCGGTTTTTTTACTCTTATTTTCTTCAATTTGTTCTGTGACTAGAATTTCAGATTATTTTAGTTGGTTCACGTTGTATGTGTCTCCGTTAATAATTAGAGATTTTCCCTTAATTTTTGCATTCAAATGTTTCGCTCTAGCTTGTTTTTGATGAGCAATCAGAATGTTTTCATCTTCGCGATCTTCTGGAAAGAGGTCCTGAGCAATATGTACTCCTTTTCCTTTCAATTTAAAACCGTTCCTCAGAACTACTTGTTTTTTCAGATAGGAGACGAATCTATTTTGATTATGGATGATCTGTTTTTGGTTATTTCATATATATTATTTATATATTTTCCTTCTATATGGACTCCTGTTAGTTCTTTGACACTATCTATAACAAACTGGAGAAGCGGCTCTGATTCTGGTACATTCAACCCAAATATAAGATTATTATTTTTTCGTGATATTTTATCCAAAATGTAATATTTTTGTCTAATGTAGCTTGTTTCTCTTCTAATATATTCAACTTTTATCTGTTTTCTTTTAAAAACTGGACAAGTTTCTCGTTTTCACTTTTGATTTCTTGCTTTATATCTTCTCTTACGATTGGTGTTGAGTTAGTACGGTTAACTTAAATAAAAACAATTTGTTTACATCACTTCTATGAAACAAGTGGATGGATGGAGTGCGTAATTTTTAGGTGTTACTGTTGATGTCGAACTCACATTTCATTCCCATATTAGGGATATAATTTCTTGTATATAGGTTCGTCATTCACTTATCTAAAAAGTTTCATTTCAAACAACAAAAATACTATTAAATGAAAATAAAAGCGGGCAGTTAATTACTTCGCTACTTTGTGATAACCAATGAAAATCAGTTGGAACCATACATATTGATATATTTGAATATCAATCTTCAATATCAACATATTTTATAATTAAACTAAACTATTCGCTGTTCATAATATGAAAGATATTTAAAAAAAACTATTATTGGGCGTTTTTGTTTACGCAATAGAAACCATAACATTGATTTTTAGTATTTGTCTGATTGTACCAAAGATAAAAAGACTTTCCAAGGCGATCAGATGCCGAACAAGGCTTCGGCCTCCGACAAGATTCATCCTCTGTCTTTCACTGCAAGGCACCTATTTGAAAACCAGAGACCAAACACAACGCATTTATGATCAACACGAAATAGCGCTGTTTCGACCTGTCATATATAGTGGTGCTCCAGACTGAACCTCAAATGTGTTACTAGACTCAACAAGCCCGAGAAAGTGCGGTCGGTATCATATAACTCCACAAAGACGCCATCTATGGGATCTTTATGTCAACTCCAAGAATCAAGTCAAATATTTGTTGGATAAAAATATACTAAAAAATACTCTTCAGTTGATTCGGCTGGAAATTTGGTTAACCGGATTTGTAGTTCGCAAAATGTTTTTCTTATACATCGAATATAGCCAAACTGGTCCACGTAAGTTGCAGGCAACAACTATAAATAATATATTAAAATGGTTATTCAATGATTTTTTCGTTTGATGATGAAAAAGTGGAGAAGTTTTCTTAACAAATCTTTAAAAAATATTCCATTTTCGATTCGAATGAAATTACTGAAGCTGGGATTAACTAACCATGTTAATTATATAGGAGTACGTACTGTCATCGTGGCAAGAGGAGATTTGTCTCTTCCAGAAGCGAAACCTGAGTAAATACGTAAATACTGTGACCAACGATTTTATTATTTTTTTCAATTGATCAATATCGTAAGTTACCAAAGAGAGTAGAGTCATGACTGCCACCTAAGACCTTCTGAATTAATTTTTTAATTTTTCCATTTTCCACCACTATTTTTTCTCAATAAAACCGTTTAACATAAATTTTTTACTCATTTTATTTTCTAATTTTGTTGCTCAATCCTTCTCATTGTCTAGTTAATTTAGTACCTCAGTATTACAATGTAATATCTACAATTTCGTACCTGCGGCCATCTTGAATTTGCATCTTTTTCAAAGTATGCTACTATTCTACTAGTGAAGCCCTGTAATTTGATGAAAGTATCTGTAGAAGAAGACAAATCTCCAACCTTTTTTCGATGTTCCAGACTAGCAATGTTGCAAGTGATGTCCGCGTCTCCAATCAGATGGATGGCTCTTTTCTGAATGGAATGTAGCAGCTTTAGGGTGTGATCAGGAGCGGAGCTCCATACATGAGAACAATACTCCAAAAAAGGTCAGATCTGAGCTTTATGAAGCATCAAAATACTTCAAAGGAAATCTGATCTGAGCTTTATGAAGCATCAAAATTTGCTGAGGTGTGTGCAGTTTTCTGGTTCGGAACAGTGTACCAAGCTTTTGAGAAGAACCTTTGCTATTCCAGCGACATGATTGTGCCAAGACATATCAGTATCCACTTCAGCTCCCAATAATTTTATCGAAGCAGAAAGCGGAATTGTTTGACTTGACATTACTATATCCGGTTCGGAGACATTTATCTTTTATGAGAAAACCAATTCCTGGTTTTTTGTAGTATTGAAATTAACCTGGTTACTTTCACCCCAATTGGAAATTACTTCTAGATCCTCGTCAAGATAATCAACCTCCTGCTGCCGGTGAAGATGTGCATCCACAGCCGATGTCCTGGAATTCAAATGTGATGACGAGACAAGTGTGCTGTCGTCAGCAGATCACTATATTGGATTCTTAGTATTTTCCAATCAGTCGTTGATATACAATGAAAAGGGGGTTGGAGACAATATGGACCCCTGGGGAATTTGAAAGATTAGTAGATTTTCTAACAGTGCAAAGTGCAGTCAGTGCACAGTCAATGATACTATGATCTTTCATGTTTTCAGTGTTGAAAAAAACTTTGACGTCTCTTTTAACAAATGTTCCTTCATCAAAGTTGATAGCTTCATGTACATCAAAACTATTCGTTTAGTAAACTCCCAGTAGATTTTAGAATGGAGATAGGGAAAGTCTATAAAATTCCACATAGTTCATAGTTTACTTAAGATATAACAAAAATAATCCATTTCGTATTACGATTTATTATGACCCTGTATATGCCAGGAATATGAAGCGAGTCGTCGTATCTTTGCTCGAATCGGCAGATTCACAAAATTTATTTGTGAGATATCTTTTTTTTTAATAATTCATCTGTCTTTTGGACCAGACACGGAAAGAACATTAAAATTTTGCAGATTTGGAAGGTTTCAAAGTATTCCTGAATCGAAAATTGACTCAAGGGAGGGAGACCTCAAGGAAGATAATCAATTATCTACTGTCGTAGAATGTATGTAGGAATTATTCGAAACTTTCGAATTGAAGTTCACGTTGTTGAAAAACTCGGACATCTCAAAGGCTACACTCCATCTCAGGTATGAACAAACATTTTGTGTTTTATTGATACGACCTTCTTGCTTGCAAGAAAAAATGTTCAGACAGATATGTTCAGGCCTTCATTTTCCATTTGCATATTCGTTGTTAACTGATTGTCGAATTGGCCGCGGTGGTAGCGCGTCCGAGAGAATTTATCTAGTTGAAGCTGGGATGATTCTGCAACCGTGTTAGTAATCACAAGTTAAAAGATAAGACAACGTTAGTCCTTAGCACGTACAAGTTTCTCAACTTCTGAGAGTTGTCGTTCGCATGGGGGCGACCTCTGATTAACGGAAAAATATATTTTTTTTGTTTTGATAACGCCCTTGAAATCTCCCCAATTTTGAGAATATCTGTTGGCGAATCTCCACTTCTTGCACTCCTGAATGACTCACCACCGTTTGTAGTGACATGAAACCGGATGATCGTAAGCCTCATGTCTCAAATAAAGTAATATTGTTCCTTTTTATCGTTCATTTGGGTCTGAACGGGACGCATTGGCATCACAGGAATAGCTCTACCAATACTGTCAGCGCTACGGCGTTACCCACTTCACCTAGCTATAAAGTATTTTACTCAGTTCAGTGTGTTGTAATTGAAATTTTTAAACCTTTGTTACCTTCAAACAACTGTAAACCGATGGCATGCATACTTAATATCCATCAAATTAGACAACAAGCAAATCATTGTGACAAAATTCTTCATCTTGATATAATTTATTTTTTTTGTGAATAAATAAAATTTTGTAGATTGATAACGGAAGTTGGAACTGACAATCATCGTTGAAATTTTTCTTTACCTTCTATTACTGTTAAAAAATAACTCTTTCTTTATATTTGACCGACGCTCTCTTTTCCATAACTTTCATCAATGATAGATTCGCAAATTAATTAACTTATTTCTTTATACCCACTCACGCCTCTACTGTTGAAAAGCTGGTAGGTCATTTTTGGAGGTAATATATTTCCTAAAACTTTTTGCAGAGCTCTAGGTACAGTAAAATCCAGTGACAAGATATAGTATTGAAATTGTTTTCATAAATAAATGAATTCAGGTACATTCTGTTAATTTCTTCTACTTACAAAACAAAAATGAAGTTTCATGAGAAAACAAAGTAATTGTTAATGTTTAGGTATATCCATAATGAATAAAATTTAATGAAAAAATTAGAGGCGTGAAAGATTGAAGTATGAACGTAATACGAAATGTTCTGAGAAGTTGGAAATAAAAGTGAAAGATGAAATGAATAAAACAACATACACCTAAGAATACATTTACTCTTTGGAAATCCACAATTGAAATAATATGTATATCTTTTGAATTGTGTTCTATTTTCAGTGTTACCGATTTACAAATTTTATACCAACTGAAAACTTCGGAGGCATATAATATTTCTTGCCAATAAGAAGTCTGGTAATAATTTTAGTACAAACGAAATTAAGTACTTATATTCTAATAATATTGCATATAATCATCATCACTCTCATAAATAACAATAAACTTCATGTACATGAATAACATAATTTCAATACTGTGTGTATTACATATAATTTTTTTATTAGAATTACAAAATTTCTGCAAATATTGCATTTTCTCAGTATAACTTTCGAATAAAACTCAAAATTATTGTCAATTCCTCAGTTTTTAAGTTCCAAAGAAATCGAATATTCATCTACAATTCTGAAACAAATTTCAATATAAAATGATATTGAATTAGTCATAAGAAATCAGATTCTGTATTAATATATATAAATATATGCGTAACAAAATAAACTTATATCTATACTTTATAGATACAATTTTATAATACAACAATATGAGAAAATATCACATGTGGATAAAATTCCTAACAATCTGTACATGTTCTCAAGTTTCCTTGAAACATAATACTAACTAGTAATACTTATTATTCATAACAAAACTGGCCAAGGAGGCTTATTGCACTATTTGATTATTGTCCTTAAATCTGATGCTGTATTTTAGACAAATAGATCTATGATCCTTCCAATCGGTGGCCTGAAAATAAACATAAAACATTTGGTTTAGCTAATTCATTTATTCTCTTTCATAATAGAAACAATTCTGTTCAAATTATTTCTGCAATATAAAGAAGTTGAAATCAAAAACTGAATTGACTGAATCTCAGAATATCAAATTACTTGAAACAAATCATTGAAGAACTGTCAGAAAATGAAATTGTATGAACCTCTCTCGTACATAACATGCGGCGACTCGATAGTTTTCCTGGATATTCATGGCATGATGAGGTATTTTCAATAGTGACTCGTTTTTTCTGGTGTAGTTCACACATTTATATATGTATAAGCAGGAAGCTGACAGAAGCCTTTCTCTAATGAATACTGGCCTACAACTCTCTAAGCAGTTCATGTTAAATATCAGTCTCACTAGTCGTTTCTGTAATATAAAGATCCTGGTGAAGTTTTTTGCACTTCTTGAAGACATTATATTGTAAGAAATGTGTGAATACGCCATTGCATAGTAGACACTCAGCAGACTTGACCAGCTTATACATTGCTTCATCTGTTTTATTGTAAAATATGCCTTGTTTAATTTACAACATACACTATCAATATGTAAGTTGTTTATCCAAAAGTGTAACCAAAAATTTAGCAACAGTTACAACATCAACATCAAGTGAGTGATGCTTCTTCTGTTATAGAATCTTATAGAAACAGATTTGGTAGTATTTAAGATGAGCTAGTTGAGTTGACACCATTCTGAGAATTTTTCAAACAATTGATTTCTTCTATCAATATTTTGAGATTTCTTCCTGATACAGTGATAGCCGTATCATTAGCAAACATTGTAATTTGACAAGTGTTCCGGGAAATCATTGATAAAAATAAGAAATAATAGGGGTCCGAATACCGATCTCTGAGGAACATCTGAGTTAAAGTTGAAAGATTTGGATAAAACATCATCATACTTCACAATCATGTTACGATTTTTTACCTAAGACTCTAGTCTACTCTACTCTACTTGACGGGGTTTTGTGGAAGTTGCAACACCATTAACTTCTATATTAGCAATTCTGATGAGACCATATGGAAAGCCTTGCTTGAGCCGAATAAAATCGCGAATACAAAATGGGTAGATTCGACTTCTGTGTAGATATAATTGATCAGATTTTGATATGGTGTTTATACTGAACGGTTTCTTCTAAAACCATGCTGATTTGTGCAGAGTAAAATATTACTTTCCAAGTAATCTGTTGATCTGTTCACTACGACTCTCAAGAAGTTTAGATAGCAAACATAACAGTTAGATTTGCCTGTAGTTTTTGATATCAATAATTTTTCCTTTTTTATATATCGGGATCCCTTTTTTGGACGTGATCACCACGTATGATAAAAAGTGAATCCTCTACGACAACAGGAGTGACTCAGGAGAGTGACTGGACACCGATAAAGCACTTCCCAAAGAAAGAAAACCAGCAAAAAATACCATGGTTACTAAATGTTGATCAGCGACTGATGTGATTCATTATAACTTTCTGTAACCAGGCTAAACCATCACAGCAGAGTCCTATTGTGAGGAAATCAACGAAATGTAACGAAAATTGCGTCAGCAAAAATCGGCACTGGTCAACGGAAGAGGTCTGATCCTTCTTTATGACAACGCCTGTTCGCACGTTTCACAAATCAACTCAAACGAATTGAGCGTCGAGTTCTGAATGAGTTCGATCAAATTGAATGAGAATTCACTGCTATATTACACCGTTTGTTTGGATTTGGTTGAATATTTCGTGGTGTATTTCATCAGTTCAGACTTCCATTGTCTAATATAATATGAATTGATTTGAAATTCCTGAAAAAATAATAAAAAGATTAACCGAACATAACAATTTCATTTGAACAAAAAAAAATTGAAATTACAAAGACATAACATAAAACCAAACAACAACCAAAAAGAAAATTGAAATATTGATAAAAGCTGAAAATAAAAAATTATTATCAACAAAAAATGAAAAAATTAAAAGATTCCAAAGCAAGTTATAACACGACGTTTCGATTGTTAGTAACCACAATCGTTTTCGGGACTAATTCCTCCGAGATACGACTATTTAAAGACCATTCGAGTGCTTTTACCTATCCCCTTGTCTCTCTCTCTCTCACCGCTTCATTGGTTTTTAGCGGAAATGACCGTTTGGCGGGAGTTGGTCGTTGTTCCTTTGATTAGAGGTTTCCATATGTTACGTATCTTTAGGCTATATTACAGTTTGAAATAGAATCATAAAAACAGACAAAAGTTTTGGAACAACTTCTATTTTATGGTATTATAAACGGAACAATCATCAATTTTCTATATGTAACTGATGTCCTTCACTTCTCAGAATGCATGCATGAACATAATTTAAATTGCTTCTCAAATGGTTTTCATGTAAAAAATGGTTCATATAGAAACGTTTGTTATCCAATATACCTAAGTAAAATTATGTTTTCAACTTACTTGGCATGAGGCACTGCAGTACATGACCATTCTGCACTTACAGAGGTATTCTGCTGGCTTTTCACAAATGCACAGTCTATCTACGTAAACAAGTTCATTGCACTCTTCCTGAAATTACATAAAATTGATAATTAATGATATTGAATTAGCACAGACAATCAAATAATAAATGAATCACTGATGTAGAAAACAGAATTGAAATATATGTATATGTTTCCTGTACTTCTTTTTTTTTAATTTTTTTTCCTACTGAGGAAGTTACGGTATTAGCGAAACACATCTAGAAAAATTTGTTTTTCTGTTAACCAAGTGACGCACACCTACAAATGACAACTCTCAGAAATTTTTGAAAATTATGTGGTTATTATCACGGATACTGTTATTAATTTTCCTCAAGTTACTGATCAGTCCATCCATAATGACTGCAAAAGATGCAGACTTGTTTGTGAATAACAGGCGCAATAAAGATATATCAACAAATCCAAACTGGAAAAAAGCCCTCTCGAAACAATTACTTCCTTATGAATATTGAATTATACAAAAAAAGTTGTTTCTGTGCAGTTTGTTTTCCACAAACATTCGTTATGGAATAAATTGATGAATGTAGCCGTTACTTCGTGGTAGAAAATCATAATGAAGAAAAGTGAATTGAAACTTTCTATGTTTTTACCACTTTTATTTGTAACATTACTGCAGTTTCGTACTTCAAACGTATTATAATGAATCTTAAGCCAGCCCTGACCGATATCTCAGCCCGCGAACGCATGCCATCACCGCGAAAGAAGCGGTCTGACTCGTCGGGAAAATATTAGGCGAGTACAGAGACCTCTAGATAAATCTATAAAGATCATTAGCGGTATATAAGCCCTGCTTCACGTCCATAGAGGGAGTCTGTATCTAGAAATCGAATCGAGCTGTTAACAGTGAAGATAAATTAAGCGTTAGTTGTTAAGTGGTGTATATATCAGTTTTGATAGTGAAATATTGTCAAAAATAAATTTATTTAAGACATTTAATTCTTTAATTCGTTACAGTATACGGTTTAATGTATAAGTTTGAAAGTGTCCTTATGGGACGAAACTGCAGTAATGTTAGTTACAAATAAAAGTGGTAAAAACATAGAAAGTTTCAATTCTTTTTTCTATGTTTATTTGCTATGGAATTGAATAATACACAATATGGTAAATACTGTATAGAGTATAACATAAATACCTTAAAATATTCAAACAAATATTAAAAAATATCAAAACAAACAAAATTTGTTTCGATATTTATCGAAAAATGATTGGTTTTCGAAATACAAATAACTAAAATTACAAAAAAACTTATGACAAAAACCATCCATATTGTGAAGAATTTCAACAATTTGGACAATGTTGTTCATTTTGAAGAGATCTACCAAATACTCAGCTTTTGTGATGTTCTCAGCAACTTCACTTAGCGCCCTAAATGCTAAGTAACATAACTAGAAATAGCAAAATGTAAAAACAGTATGAATGGCGATAAGGGACCTATCCCGTTTAGTCCGCTTTTTAATCTTCTGTTAAGAAAAGAATAATTACTAACAATTTGCAGGTAGTTAATTGCAGGTAAATCCCATATTGGACTACAGGTATACAACACAGGTAACAAATTTTATTATATAAGGAATTAGAGTAGATACTAGACTAGAGACCAATTTTCTTCTCCTGAAGATGATAACTTTGTTGGCGAAACGCGTGTCGAGTGCAAAAATATTAGTTTGGTGTTTGGGTAATTGATCAAAGAAGTTATTCAACTTTCACACCAAAGGTTCCAATCCCATAGTTATTATTGAATGGTTAAATGTTTCATAAATGTGCCAGATACTTCCAGAATTTCTTGTCGAAGCCTACAGAAACATTTGTGAAAGAAGACGAAAGATCCACGGTTGATTATGCTGAAATTTTTCTTGGTCTATTTTGTCAGACTTTTGGTATTCTAGGTCTCCACTCCAATCATAATGACTTTAAAGGTTAGTTTACTCAATTCTATTTTTCTTTCGAGAAAAATCATGAAAGTACAGCCGAACCCCATCCAAGTCATCCGAATTGTAACGCTACTTTTTTAGTCCATTGTGTCCTGAGCATATTGAAAACATTCCTTGTCTTCAAAACAGGATCAGTGATTCAGGAAGACAGCTACAAAATGATAATTCAGAAAGGACCGGATAATCGGTTCGAATTAAACAAAGAATTATGACGATCGAACTATTTTGTCCAACAACAATTTAATACAAGGGTTTGAGCAGTGTTACTGGTCTAAACAATGTACATCTTTCCATTGAATATTTTGAATTTGTAATTATCACAATAATCTCATCACTAACTACAGTTTTTCAAAATCTTTAGATCTTAGCTGGTATCATAATGAATTCATGGAAATTGAAAAACTGCCTTTCAAATTGAGCTCTGGTCCAGATGGAAATCCTTGTTACTTTTTGAGAAAAAAAAACGGGTTTGTGTTTCGAGAATTTTTTTATCTTGTTCAATGAATAGTGGGTAGTTTCCTAATTTTTGGAAGAATTATTATGTAAAATCTATTTATAAATATGTCTAACAGAAAGATATTGAATTTCTGTCTGTTCTGTGTGAATCTATATCTCTCATTTGTGTATGAGTTGAATGGTGACAAGTAAGCTCAGCCTAAGAATTACAATTGAGATGTCAAATTTTATATTCAGATATTGGTACTTTTAAGTAATTTTAGAGGTTTTATCTTATTCAAAATCAAAATTGTTTAATTCTATGTTTTAGAAACTGGACGGATAGTCGTCTACTTGATTGTAGAATTGGAATATCTAGCAAATGCTGTCATTAGATTAAGAATGAAATTAATATTTTAACCCCATTACGACAAGAACTAAAACTATATTATATACCTGATGACTTGGACTAGCAATTCCACTATCTGCTGGAGAAGACACCTAGAAAAATTAGACAAATTTAAGCAAACACATCCATTATGTTTCATGAAAAACATAATTACGATATAAATTCAGTTTAAAAATTGTGTTTTCATCATTAAACAGTCCCAAATAAAAAGAAAGTGAACTTGCATTCAGAGATCAGAACGTACCGTGAGATTAATGAACGAAACTGCAGAATCTCTAAAAAAAAATAACGAGAAACGTTATCAAATAATAAGTGAAGCCATGAAATGATATATTCAAAGAGGAAAAAGAAAGATGTAATCGTCTGTACAACTAGGTACTTCAAATTGCGACCAGCAGAGAAATGATTATGTTAAATATAAACTAATTGATGTTGCCGTTACTACTTGGTAGGAGATTATCATGAAAAATGAGAAATGAAACTTTGCATGTTTTCACCACTTTTATTTTTAACTATCGTTACAGTAGTTTCATTCTATATGGACATTTTCAAACTTATTTTTCATGTATACGTTTGAAAATGTCCTTATAGGACGAAACTACAGTAACGTTATTTACAAATAAAAGTAGTGAAAAACAAAAAAGTCTCAATTCTCTTTTCTTCATTAACAAAATATTTCTTAATAAATTACCAATGTCAAGGGAGCACTATAAATATATTCTATACTAATTATCACAATAATTATTATAAATAAACATACATAAAGTCATATCAGTCCTAGTATATTGACTATTTTGTACAAAAAATTTTAAAATGGTGATTTTCGTGACCTGTAAACTGAAAAATAAAATATAGGAAGTTCCAATTTATTATTGCATTTTTTCACAGATTTCTGAAAGTGTGTCAATTCAATCTGTATTTGTAGTGGACTCAACACATATGTCCAATTATTATTTTCAGGTCGTAAACAATTGCCGATTTTCAAAATTTGCGTCATTAAGAAGCAATATACTTTAAAATCACTGCTGAAACAAATGAATGAAGTTTCTAAAGAAAGTAAGTAAGGAAACAATCATATTTATGAAATTTGTATTATGTCTTGCTACATAATGGTATAAGTTGCAGAACAATCTAGTTGAAAAAATTGGAAGTTGAATGTTTTTTATCTTTATTATCCATTTACCTCAAGTACTCAACCAAGCCCATCAAAGTTATCAACTGAATTACATTAATAATACTCTGTACCACAGTTTATCAATTGAAACACATGGATCTGCATTACTAAAATGAAATTATTTATCTACTAGGAAACATTATGTTTGTCATAGCCAGGAGACTATTTTGGTACTCAACGAAAATTATTAACACACACACACACACACAC
>WOGP01004643.1:0-13824 GCA_015342065.1 Leptinotarsa undecemlineata
TTTATCATCCTGTTCGTTCTTTTATGCGGTTAGAACGCCTTAGTGACCGTATAATAAAACAAACAAGAAGACAAAATGTTCAGTTAGAGTAGAGCCATGCAGAGAAAAACAGAAAAAAAGTTTCGTTCGACGGTCGATGTCAAATAAGTGGAAAATTAAATGGTATTGATATAAACATATTCGTATTTGAAATACTGAACAAGACTGAAAAACAACTGACCAGCTATTGGAGGAAACATCCTCGGTACTGGTGGATCATCTTTCTGTTTTTTGTACATCTTTATGATCCTTTCGACCTCTTTCTCACAATATCTTAGAATCCTGTCATATTTCTCGTCCATTTTCGCTAATGGTATTTTCTCGCTAACCTGAAAATAAATATTGTATAGAAGATGAAGCCTGCAAAGTATGAATGCGCTTTATTCATAGAAGTCATATATATTCCACACATTTTCGAAATGAGTAGACCTAAAATTGAAGATTCCATATTAATATAATTTTTCACCTACCTTTTCAAATCTCGTCAGGAATCTTATCCCCTGTGGCGTCTCCCAAACACTGTCAAAGTTTCTTTCTATTGTATCGGCAATATTATCTCTCAATTCATCGGTGTGCACCAAGAAGCTTTTGAAGTCATTCTCGAATTCATTGTTCCTCTGATCCAAATAGTCGTAGGTTTTGTTCATGACAATTTGTTTGACTTCGGTGAACTTTTGAATGGCCTCTTCCAAAGCTAGGAAAAACAGATGGTCTACTCTATGTTCCCCTTTAATCTTCAATCTTACCATCACCAAGAAGCAAACCTTCCATTCTTCTCTGAAAGAGCCCACTGTAATCATCAATCAAATCAAACATGGATATGATTTTCATGAGCCGTCGACAGAAGGCGTCGAATTTTCCAAAAACGTAATTCTCCGAAAAGTTAAAAGGTTCCTGTCTTGGTAAAAAGGGCTGACTTCTCACAACAGAATACGTTTTTCGATAAACCTTGTTCAAAATGATACATTGGGTCAGTTTATCCTTGATCAGAGCTCTGTCCTGAGACCAAATGCTTTCCTGGCCTCTACATGTTAAGTAATCTTTGCAGGTTTCTATCATTTGATTCGTTATCTGAAAGAAATCAATTAACAATTACAATTATTCAGAAGTGAATAGTGAATTCAATCCAATTATCAATCATTATAAGTGATGAGATCCCCACATGGAATAGTTTGAAGTGTTATTCATCGAAGAAACCTTAACAAGCATTTTGGTTGCTTACAATAGGTCAACAATGCCTCCATGATATGAAAATGGGGAAAACTAACGACTATAACGAAACTTCTGTCCATCGACGATCAAAAGACTTCTGTCTATCGGTTATCAACTCACAAAGATATTATTGTTAGGATTCCCTGAAAACACCAACTTATGGTTAGTCATCATGAGCCTTATACCATAGACTGCGAGGTCAATATTCCATAACATTCAGTACGGAAGCCACAATGAATATCCAGTAGTTGTGGAAGCTCTCTAAATGTGACGAATACTTTAAACGAGTCTATCAGAGCCAACTCAGAACAGACATCAACAACCGCAGGAAACCTTGCAGGATAATGGAGCAGATAACGTAAAAACTTGATACGTTTGAGCAGATTGAAGCACAATCCTTCATCGATGGACTGAAAGATGTTCAGATACAACAATTCCAGGAAGAGTCAACGAACAATTATTCATGTTGTTGCATGAAAAAGCAGGCTTCTCCAGAGAGAAGTGTTGATATAATGTACAAAATGGAGCTTCATAAACTATTATGAAAGGCGAAGATCTGCTGTGATACGCCTGAAGTATCCACTAACTTGAGAGGAAGAGAAGGATTACTCCTAGATCAGAGAGGAACAGAAGACAAAACATCGAGTCGAGAACAGATGACAGAAAGAAGGCAAAATTCTTCAAAGCTCGGGAAAAGAGACAGGTCTCTAACACCAGATAGAACGCATGGGTCATCAAAAATGAAAAAGGGACAAGAGACACATAAAGGTTCGATGAAGATTAAGTAGATTATGTTGAAGAAAGAAGTAGTGCAGATTGCGACTTGAGAGGGAAAAAATTCTTCAACCAACTGAAAGACAAAGTCAGCTTCCACGTTCCTCTAAGATGATGTGCATTGTGAGTGGGGTAGCACTAACGAGGTTGAATAGGTACATCAGAGACTTGAGAACAAAAAATGCATGTCAGTGATATGCTGGACCAATTTCATGGGCATCGATATAATTCTAGCAGGAGTTCGACAATTATTGTTGGGTTGAATATCACAAAGGAATCCCTACCAAGTTAAAGAAAAATGATAAATCATATATTTGGTGACCAAAAAGATGAACAACTTGGTTTATTCAGCTATCTCCAACGAGTAAACCTCTGATTATCTACGCAGAGGAATTGATTCCCTAATTTGGTAATGATCTTTTCAGATATTTGTGTCGAAGTTTTCTAGAATGGTTACCAAGGACAGAGGATCTAGAGTGGGGGGCAATGTTACGCCCATGTCGGAGTCAATCAGGTAAGTGAATGAACAGCCACTGGTAGATGTCCGGTAAAGTAGCGTAACATCAGATCGCACCCCATGAATGTTAAATTATTTCTGTGAAGCAAAGAAGAGCAACCTCAGAAATCATGTGAATGCATCTAGTACCACTTTTGCGAAAAAAGAAAGCAACGAACGAGATTGATTACCACGAAAATGAACACCCAACAAGAAAAGAACAAAATGAAAAGTTGTGGAAGGGACCTTTTGGGTACATCAACACAACATCAAACAGAAATCAAGATGAACATGCGTTTGGTTACTAACAAGCATATCACGACTCTTGAAGCTGACAGAAAGTGGTTAGCACTTCCAAATGTTACAACCTTGTTTCATCTAATCAAAATAACGATGTCTTTTGGTACCTGACCGTATAATGACTCACATCGAACAACTATGAGTTCATGAGATGAAATAACTATGATAGTGGATTTATCTTATGAAGTTAATCGGCAACATCCCACTATTAAAATAATGCAAGTGAAACAGAAAAGCAAGTATAAAAATAATTCGTTATTGTTGATCAAATCATTGAACAGAAGTGTAAAAAGTATTCATTAAAGTTACTTCGTGTAATATCCTTCAAAGCACAATAAACGTTGTTCACAGTTGATGCCAGATGGGGCAGATGTCTATCAACCCCAGTAAAACTGTGATAGTCCCCTTCACCAGAAGGAAAAAATTGGACGAACTAACACCACTTTCCCTCAATGATGTGGTCATGCCATTTGGAACAGAGGTATAATATATTTTGGCATTGTCCTTGATAAAATACTCACCTGGATCACTTGGAAAACGTTTTACACAGAAGCCAGACTGTCACTATAGACATATCGAATGATTTGTCGTGAAACTTGGGGTTAAGGTCCCAAACTAATCCATTGGATTTATGTGATGATTGTTAAACCAATGATCACTTATGATGCAATTGCCTGGTGGCCGAAGGATTTACAGAAAACGGCCAGGCGAAGCTGTCTGACTAACAGAGACAGGCTTGTCTGGCCATCAGTGGTGCCATGAGTACCACACCGTCAGCGGCCATGGAGATTCTTCTAGATCTACTTCCTCCTCACATTTTTCTGGAGAGAAAGGCTAGATGGACTGCATATGCAGAGTGCAACAGACTGTTGGTTGACACTGGAAGTCACAGCATTCTGGAAATGCTGTACTCTGGAAAGTAGAGAGGACTGGATCCTCCGGCAGAAGAAAATATTAAGAGCAGATAGTTGTTTGTTTACAGATGGATCAAAAATACTATCCGGTTCTGGTACATATTCTCGGACAGTCAAACGGCGTTGAAAACACTTGGCTCCTACCGACCAACGTCTAAATTGGTATCAATTCGACAAAAACAACTCTCCTCGATAGGAGGAGATTGTCTCTGGTCTGGATTCCTCATCATACTGTCCTGGAAGTCAAGAAGACTGCTGATTCCTTTGCAAAGGAGGGTGCTGCAAGCAGATGGCATGGATAGCAAGAAAATTTATGAACTTCTGGAAGAATCTTCCGGAATTGGCTCACTCCAAAGCGTTAATTTACCCTTCTAAGCTTGATACCACAGTTGTTGGACTACAGTAGGGATGAACTACGATGTCTAACAGGCCTTCTTACTGTCACTGTCAGTGATAGTGACAGCAAGTGTGTGTTAACTCTGTTTGGAAAATGATGAAACGGCTTCGTTAAGAAGCTGGGTTGAATTGGTCGAACATGAATAGGTGTGAGCCACGATGAATCCTTGCTGGTTGCGATGGAGGATCGAATAGACTCACTCACTTTGGACTAAACCTAACCTAACCTACTTCGTGAGCATTTATTTATGCTGTCAGTATTTTTTCCTCAAAATACATATAATAATAAAAATAATTCCAGGTTTACCTTAACCATGAGTGCTGAAGTTCTTTCGGAAGTATTGTAGAACTGTGAAACGCTGTGAATCAACCGAACTGTTTGCAGCAATCCCATGATTGACCTTCTCATTTTGACCTGTGAAATATTTATCTGATTATGAACCCCCTATTGGAAATAAACTAATCTTACTGGATCATCAAGATACAAAGAATGACATTTAGTTTCCAAAGACTGGATGAACTTGGCGTTGTCCTTCGCTTCGTTATAACAGAAAGTGATTTTCTTGTCGGTTTCACGCCAGTCTTTCAGAATTTTTGAGTGAGCCAGTTTCAGACAGAGGATGGTTAACTGCACTTCGTTTGAGTTGACCTGGGTGACTATTTGGGAAAACTGCGCCCCCCTCTTCTTCCAGTATTCTAATTCATCCTGCGGTCCTGTAACATTCAAAAAATGTACGAGATTTGTTGAAAAAATGAGGTGAGTGTTCAGGTTTCGAAGGCTCCGTTTTTTTATTAATTTTGTTTTCTCGTACACTCGTTTCAAACATACGTTCTCAGGTTCAGTATTTCAGTATGTTCAGTTTGTTGGTGAAAGGCATAAAAGTTAGGAGAGTTTTGTATGTTCAACGATTTTCTGCTATCGAAAAAAATGGATAAAATGATTTAAATTTTCATGTAAAAATGGATTACAGTGTTCAAAAATACTTGAAACGAGTAAAAAAAAGATACTCACTGGGGAATGTTCTTCAATTTGGGTTATTACAGCAAATGCAAGTTTGATCAAAATAAAGTTGAGTTTAATTCATGAGTTTTTCAAATTCACTTTGGAAACTATTGAAATTGATGTTTCAATTGTTGGGTTTTGATTTTCAAAGGGATTTGTTTCTAATTCACATATTGGCAACAGCGCCTGTATCAAGTTGAAATAAGTTATAGGTACCTAGATATTATACTTTAAGAATGGAAAATTATCAACAATTGAAGCAAAATATAAATTATAGTTCAATACCACCTCCACAAGCCACATAAACAACAGTTATTTTGTTATTTACTTAAATAGGTTAGGTGCACAAAATGTCAAATGTCACAGAATGTCTCGGAACTCGGAACATAAGTAAACAGAACAGCACGCCTCTGAAATATGTCATCTTTGTTTGTCTTATTCAGGTAACAGATTCATTATCCTTTATTAGCTATAACAGATGTTGCCATATATTGAAATAGAAACGAATCCATTTAAATGTTGAATACATTATTTCATTCCTCTTTTTTAAGTATTTAAATAATTTTGTAAAGAAAAAGGTTGAAATGATAAGTTTAAATGCGCGGTTTTAAAGCTTTTTTATGAAAACTACTTTATTTTCGTCAGGAGGAACATTTCCCATTGTGTAGCAAACCGTGGTTCCCACAGTGCCACTCGATTATATGGCACACAATACAATTTCGTGTATTTTAGGTATAGCAACAATTAGTGGTTCGAAAATGATTTTCAAAGCAGGTTTTTTGAATCAATATGAAAACGGGAAATATCTATTTCGTCGTCGGTACTGCAAGATAATTTGAAAGTAGGAAAAGTTCGATTCGTTGACGAAACTGTTTTCGTGCTTTGCGTTTGTTATAGGTTATAATATCAGCCCTCTGGATATTCAGTTGCCTGCACTATTTTAGGTAGGTGAGAATATTGAAGTCGAGCCATCTCATACTGAGAAAAAACCATCTACTAGAATTCTGCCCTGTACTTCAAAGATTCAGGTTCAATCCACTGCAACCCTGAGATACCACGGATCTATTGCAAGTGATGCAATCTCTTCACATAAAGTTGCGAAGATGTGAATGACAACGCTCGACCTAGAAGCACACCATCAATTGATGGAAATGATTTGACTCCTTACGATTCTTTGCTATTCCCAAAATTGAAGAGTCCTATGGAACGACGGCGTTTTGCGACGACTGAGTAAGCAAAAACCGAATCGCTCAAAGACATACCCAAAAATGCATACCAGAACTGGTTTGATGATTGAACAAACCGCTGGCACAAGTATGTTATATCTGACAAGGATTACTTTGAAAGAAACAAAGTAGAAATTGATGAATGAATTCAGTTTTTCAAAAAAATTTAAATTAACCTCATTTATTCAACAGAACTCGAACTTTGTTATTATTGAAAATAAAGAAAGGGAACATTGTAGAAACGTGATACTGTGCCAGATTATCAGCTCTATATATGGGCTTCAATGTATGATAGGTGATATCAAAATTATTGATATGGAACTAGATCGGAAAATAACTAATGAAAAACATGAATGTTATTGTGGAAACTGAATGAGATATTGAGAAAATGATTATGAAGGGATCTCTTGAAAAAACTGAGACTCGGAATAACTACACGACTACCACTGGACACTGTTCATTTACAGGACATCTCATGAGGTAACAAAGTATCGGGTCTAACACATAGATGACGCTAGTCTTATTGCATTCACCGTTATTTTATTCATGGTATTCAACTCATGAGTTTTTGAGTTATTATGCTAAAAGTGACACTACTTCTGTTATTTTCGAAACGATTTCGGGTTTTAATACTGCTTCTCGATGCCTTTCAAGCAAAGCAATGGCTTGAAAATTGTTATAAAGACTCCACCTCATCAGAAACAATACTTGAATGTTAATCTGCTGTCTTCAAACGTGATCGTGCAGATACAGATGATGTAGAACGCAGTAGATATCCCAGTGAAACAGTAACACCAGAAAACATAAATAAATCCAGAAAATCGTTTTGAATGATCAAAAAGTGAAGTCGCGTGAGTTAGCTGACGATATAAAGATATCAAAAGAACGTATTGGCTTCATATTGCATGAGTATTTGATGAGGAACTTCATAAAATAGAAGAAATCACTAGATTGTTGAACATGAGAGTGAAAACGCAAAAGGTTTTCAAGACTGTGGTGTTTTTCAGAGATTTGTAAAAAATCAACAAGTCAGATATGCTAGAGCAACAAAAACATAAATAGATTCTGAATTTCAAACATGAAAAGTGCCTGATGAAATTACTTTTTCCACATCAGAACTGAAGCCCTTTTCCGACAGGCGTTTCGCTAATCAAGTTTGTATCATGAAGATATGACAAAACTTTACCATTTCCTGATAAGATTGACTTGCTCAGAATAACTGGCATCCAAAGATTAGGCTTCAGTTTTGTTGTGGAAAAGTAATTTCATTTTGGATAAAACTGAATGATGAATTACGGAAAATGAATATTCATATACGAGTAATTAGTAACTAATCAATTTCAATACGAACCTGAGGAATCGTTTTCTCTCCTGATTTGTTCACTTTCCTTGAGAATCTCATCCAACCGTTTGATCCAACCTTTGACCCGCCGCTCCAAGGGTGGAATTTTATCTGGATGTTTGGACATTTCTTTGATATCATCACAATCATATGACGACATTATCGATTTTCCATCGTCAAATAAGTTACCTTCGCCACACACTTCCTCGCAAACTTCAACATAAAATAATATCGTATTTGTAGCTTTTTGGGATTGTTAACCGTCCTTGAAATGTTGAAAAAATTCATCAGGAGAAATAACCCCCTCAGTATTGAAGGTGTCAACCATGTCTGTCAGTGAAACTTTGGGCACCGTTCAGAAGTAAACACCAGTAAATTCACTCCCGGTCGGCATCTTTGATGTGTCGAGTCGAGATTTCAATTTTTGCCGGCATGTGACGGGGCAGGAGGGTATAGGCTACGAGCTTTCGTGCACCTCTGCACGAGGTTAGATCAAAAAATATGTGACCATGATCTGACTTCATCATTGCTACGAGGAGCTCCTAACAAATATCTCATACGATTCTGAACTGTTTAGAAATTGATGAAAAATAAGACAAGGTGGTGATATGCTAATGTATTCTTTCAGAATATTGAGTTTATAATTTTTTTTAATTGTTTTCATATTTCTATTGGCAAATTTCAAAGTATAATAAATTCTTGTCCTTATTAAAAGGAAGAATGAATAATCCTAAGGAAAATTATCACAAAGGTGAGAAATGTTGATTTTTGAAAACATTAATTTGAGCTGGTTTCCTGTGCAATCATATGGCATATAAATTTTAAAAATGACAAGGCAATTCTCTCTCTAGATGAATGATACTTTATAGAAATGAATCTGAAAGCATATATAAATTTCCAAACTGTTTGGTTTGTGTATTATTACTCTATGCCTTGAAATGAATATATACATTTGTTTTATTCAATGTGATAATAGCCGCTGGGCAAATTTGGTACATACTTTACATTAATGTTTTCCTAAACATTTTCCCAAAAGATATCCACAAACATAGCCCAAGCTGTTGCCTTCGGGAATGGCTAGAGTTTTATAATCATTTGTCTCTACTCTCAAACGTTTATTTTTTGGAACTTCCACAAGAATATTGACTCTATTTATGTCAGCATCTGTAATATTAGATATAATCTCACTAGTATCTTCTAGACAGTTAGTTCCTTCTGCCTATGTGAAATACTGAAGAGTAAATGTGTTTTTGAAAGCTCTGGTAATTTGAACAGGAGTTGGGTTTCTGGCATTTCCACAAGCATTTCTCTGTTGACCAAAATAATTTTTCACGTAGTCCTGATTTATATTCCTTGTCAATATGTAGGGGTGTCCTGCACTATGTAGGGTTTCTCAAAATTGCAGCAATGCCGAAATTGTTATATGCCACCCCTCAATGATTCTCCTTTGTCCAGTCGTGTTGTTTTCTTTTTTTTATATTACAGTAAATTTGCTGAAAAATATTTATATTTCAGAATATCAATTTGTTTTGATATTCTGAAAAAAGGTTTATTGAAATGTTTGACATCGTCCAATCGATTTGAATTCAAAATATCAAACACTTTATCCATTTTTTCAATGAATGTAGCCGTCCCTATTGCTGCTGATGGTATCTGATTGAAACTGGCATAAGTATTCATCGCTGTAGCTACCAAATGACTGAAAACTGGACTGGCTAATTTAACCTTCATCCTTCGAAAGTTAGTTGAAAATTAATGAGAATCAGTAAGTTTGTGTGCTAGTCTATATTGCTTTTATAAGTTGTAAAGTTGTCCAAGATGACTTTTGTTCGTTGTAAATTCATCAAATTTCAAAAAGTCATCGGAAAAATGGTTTCTGTTACATTTCAGCTGATGAGAGTATCAAAAAAGCAAAATATTTTATCTCATCAACAAAGAAATATGGCTGCTGTACAGTCACTTTGACATCTTATCTGGCAAGTGTGTAAAACTTAAATCTGAAATGATGTCCCTACCACTCAATCCAATTTTTGATAATTGCCTAACAGCTTCAATTGTAAAAAAGTATGCAACAGTAGGCTCCAAAAAAAAGGTTATTTGAATATACATTTGATACTTTAGTTTTGCAGAGAATTCAGTGGAAGTAATATTTTTCCTACAGATACATACTAGCTAAATTAAAAAATGTTGTTCAACAATTTTTCCTTTGTGGATTTCCAGTAGAACTCTGATTGTTTTCTCATTTTAAATCATTACTTGTGAGGCCTATCAAAGTTAAATTTCATATATATGGTCTATAACAATTTATTTTATGATTTTCGTTATATGTTCATACCTTCAATCTTACATAATAAATACTAGAAAACCATCCTTTTTTTCGTCAGTTGGAAATCGAAAAAATTAATGACGACATCATTACCTTGCAAATTACAGCAACCCACAGTTCGACACTTGTTCATTTTAAAACTAGACATGAATTTTTCACAAATAGAAAACCACCATTTGCAACGACACACTCATCTGTAATAATATTCCTTGCCTCAACTTGGCTCGCTTGGAAACCCATCAGATTCAGTCGGTTGCGCTGTAGTTCAGCTGCGCATAAAATTCAAGGTGGGGAATCTTGATCCAAATATGGCGGAGAGTGATCTTACTTGTGATAGGGTAACAGTTGGTGACAGTAGTATATTTCTAATCTGATGCATCAACAAGCTAGGGAATACTCGTTTGCATTTATTTGTGCACAAGACATCGGACAAACTTACTGACCTTGTTAGAAAATACAAGTTTGCATTTTTTTAATATTCTATATGTAATATTTAAATTCTACCATATAATGTAAAATCTCAAATTGATTTTTTGACATCTTAAAATATTGATAAAATCTTTCTTCATGACACTCTAATTCTTCCACTAGTAAATGATATTCGCTTGTAAAGTTTAATTTTTCACTTAATTGATTTTTAGTCCATTTGAAAGGCAATGTGATCAGGATGTAACTCCCCTGTGTTAATTTATGTTGAACTTGTAACATGTCATTTATTTAATAAAATATTTTCACAGATATACCTCTACACAGTTTGCAGTAGTCCATTGGATATGTCCTAGGATTAATTTAATTTTACAAATGTTTAAGACCGATTCAATATGTGTTTTCATTTATAAATTTCAGGGTTAAAAATTCATAACATAAAATGTCAAATTTTTCCTCTCATATTTCAAGGCATATGACATAATCGCTCAGAGATAAATCCAGTAAACCAGAATCGCTTGATCACTAATCGCTTGATCACTAATCAGCTTGGTGTTGACATTCGTGACTGGAATGAAACGGGTAGCAACACCAGTTCAACCTTGAACGAAATTTAAAGTATTGTCAAAAATCAATAATTATATGTTATATTCTATCCTTTCTGTTTCTGGCGTTTATCAGAGCACGACGTATCGATTATTATTTATGAAGTTTTTTCTGCAAATAATCACATCTTCATAGTTTGGACCAATTTTTAAGGTAGATATACCTAATATGCATTTTGGAAATTATTATCAAGAAATATTGAGTAATTATTTGAATTTGATTTTTTGTTGAGATATATTGAATAAAAGGTCATTTTTCTACAACACTTTTTCTTTCTTTTTTTTTGTTATAGTTCTGCCAGATAAATAGATTTATTGGAGAATAAATAAATATACATAAATAAATTTATTAAAAGGAATTTACTGAAGTATATGAATTTACTGAAGTAAATAAATTCAAAGAAGTAAATAAACTTACTGAAGATCGTAAAAGTAATTGAGTCTGAAAATTCCTTGGGTAGGAATTTGCGAATCAGATAATTATTAAGGAGACAACTCAACTTGCTGCACAAGTAGATTCATTGAAGGGACAAATTTATCTTCTGGATAAATTTATATTTGTTTGAAGATCGCTTGAAGGGGCATATTTTTGTGGTAACACATTTACTGGCTGGATTGAGTACAGGATAGGTGGATGGACTACTAGACTGCCAACTGTGGAAACGACGAGTCAATTCTATTCTACTGTTGCTGAGTCAATCTTGGGTCATTGAGAAATCTATAACAACTATATCAACGAGATTAAGGTTAAATGCATTTAATTGAAGGTAAAGTACTGTAACTAGTTATTTTATTGACCAAGGAACCAGCGTTTATATTATTGCACAACGTTGCTAGTTCAGTTCATTGAATTTTTGAAAATATTACTGTTACTTATTATTTGGAGATAGAGTTTATGTACAGAGACTGTTATCGAAAAGAATTATCAGTAACTGTTTGCTGTAGATGGCGCCCTAGTAAAATTTCTGAGCTTCACGAGTTCGGCTATCATAGGACCAATATTGTTACTCAAAGCTACATGCAAATCATCACTTACTTCCAATCGATTCCTCGCCTTGTTTTCAATTACCAATAAAGCAAGAATTTCTTGTTTACATATATTAGTTAATGGAAAAATCATAAAATAGTGCAAGGCGATTTCTCGAAGTTTGGTATACGAAATTGTTTTTTTACACCAAAACGACTTTAGTGAATTCGATTCAAAAGCATCCTTGCAGTTTCTGTCATTTTCGAATACAATGAGTTCTTCCTGGATTTTTTCCGTAACTTCTCCAGCTTCCATACTATAAGGATTACGAATCAGTTTTTGATCAACTTCAGCTTCTTCGGTATATTCTGGAAAGTAACGATTGAATTGATTAATCAACATTTGTAAGTGAGTCTTGATGTTTTCTTGTATATTTGCTTTAATAGCGTCATACTTTTCGACTTCCACAAGTGCTTTTAACGTCGCAAACGTAGAATAATTATTTCCTTCAATTTTATGTAACCACAACTGATGTTTGCCAATGAAAGCTTGAAGTTTATCTTCAAAAATGAATATATTTGCGAATATATTTTCTAACTGTTTATTTCCGGAACCTTGCAGTTGTATATTTAATTTATTTAAGTGTGTGAACATATCCATGACATGAGCCAAATTCATTCAACATGCCAGGTTAGTGAACTGTTTCAACAAATCATTCATTTTTTTGTCAACCAGAAAAATCTCAACCTCTGCGTTGAGTTCACATCATCTTCTCATCCTATTACCTTTCGATAGCCATCGAACTTCTGTGTGAAAGAGAAGTGCCTCACGATCAGAGGCCATTACAGTGCATAATTTTTTAGGGCGCTGCTTTTGATAGCATTTACAACATTTATGACCATTTTGAGGGTATTATTAAGGCATTCAGGACACCTATAGGTGTCAGTCCACTAACTTACAGTGTAGGGAGTTGGGACTGGTCTGAACAAATTGTTCCATAAGATGATTTGATTTATATTCAGTCTTCAAGTATGCCCACTGACTATAAGTGGAAAGTTTTCTCTCCTTTTACTTCAGCATAATACGAGGAATGATACTCTGAAGGAATTCGATTTGTAATTATCGGAAATCATCGACTCTATGTTGATGACAGACACTACCTTGCACTGACGAGTGGCCAAACAGCTCGAAACCGGTCTGAAATGAAAATGATTTTTGAATATCTCTACTACCAATAAAGTTGTGTGTTGAATGGAGTTATTTTGCTGGAATACTCCAAGATCCAAACGTGCTAATAATTGGTATACAAAAAAGAGGAAACTATATAGCCCTTTAGATGAATTATTCAATATCCAGTGGAAATCGCAACCCAGAAATGAAGCATCGGTAATTCAACAGGTTCTTCATTCACTAGACTTCACTGTTTCGATTGCGATGGATCAGTTCAATATCCAATATGAATTTTCAATTATGATTGAATGCACTGGGATATTGGATGGTAGGTGAACACTTTACTTGATTCTGCGTGCGCAAAATAACTAGTCCCTGTGAAAAAAACGAAAATTTTAGCCGAGGGTTCACCACAAAAAAAAGCAATGTTGTAGGAGAACCGAAAATTACTTCTATCGCTGTTCGAACTACAATACAGGATGTCACATTTATGTCAAATTTAGTTTTATTGAATCAAATCTAGTATATGCAGGTAGTTACCGATACAAATAGGTGATTTTGGTCAGTAATCATTCAATTTGGAGTTATTGTTACCAATATAAGATTTGTTTACAGTATTGGTTGCCTT
>WOGP01004644.1:0-13824 GCA_015342065.1 Leptinotarsa undecemlineata
CTTGTTGACAAAGCCTGTATTAAATTATATGAAAATCCATTAGATTTATGTGATGATTGTCAGACCAATGATCACTTATGGTACAATTGCTTGGTGGCCGAAGGCTTTACAGAAAACGGCCCAAGCGAAGCTCTCTGGCTTACAGAGATAGGCTTGTCTGGCATCAGTACCACACCGGCAGCGGCCATGGAGATCTCCACATTTTTCTGGAGAGAGAGCCTAGATGGACTGCATACAGACTTGTGCACATTGCCAATTGCACAAATCAATTCAATGCAGAGTGCAACAGACTGTTGGTTGACACTGGAAGTCACAGCATTCTGGAAATAACCTCTGACTTCATGCCTCCAACTGTCAACTACGAACTGCCTTATAAAGTACTATTCTCGAGTAGAGAAGACTGGATCCTCCGGAAGAAGGAAATATCAAGAGTAGATGCTAGATGGTTCACAGATTGATCAAAAACACCTTCCGGTTCTGGTTCAGGTGTTTTTAGTCACAGACCCAGGACAGAGTTATCTGCCTGCCTAGGATCTTATGCGACTATATTTCAAACGGAAATTTACGATATTGAATTGTGTGCGGAGAGATTGGATAAATCCTACCGTCATCACAAGTCAATAAAAATATTCTCGGACAGTCAAGCGGCGTTGGAAGCTCTTGGCTCCTACCGAGCAACATCTAAATTGGTAGCAAACTGCCAAAAACGACTCTTTTCGATAGGAAGACTTAACAGATTGTCTCTGGTCTGGATTCCTGGCCATACTGGCCTGGAAGGAAATGAAGCTGCTGACTCTCTTGCAAAGGAGGGTGCTGCAAGCGGCTTCATCGGACCAGAACCTCTCATTGGCATTGCTTTGGGCTTTGCCAAACAAACACTGAACACCTGTATGGCAAGAAGATTAATGGACTTCTGACAGAATCTCCCAGGATTGGCTCACTCCAAGGCGTTTATTCACCCTTTGAAGCTTGATCACTGATACCAAACAGTTGTTGGACTACAGTAGGGATAAAACAACGATGTCTAACAGGCCTTCTTACATGTCACTGTCATTTGAATCATCATATGCAGAGAATTGGACTGTCGTAAGGCAGTGCCCCGCTGGGGACCGAATCAGGTTCCTAGAGTTCGGCAGAGCCGTACTCTCACATCTGACCTGAAAGACCTCTCAACATACACACTAATTGGCTTCGTTGAGAAGCTGGATTTATTTGGCCGGGTGTGAATAGGTGTGAGCCACAATAAACCCTTGTGGGTTGCGGTGGAGGCTCGAATAGATCCACTCACTTTAGACCTACCTACCTACCTACCTATGGAATCGAATCAGATATCATTAACAGGATTGCTACACAATATCGTAAATGAAAAAGGCAGTATTTCACTTACATGAAACACTGCCATCCTCAATGGCGGACATCTATGTTTCGGAACAAGATACTTGTCCTATCGTCTTTTCGGCACCAATATGAATACTATTACGAGATAAAGCACTGAACGCATTCGTGAAACTGAAACCTTTTGTCATGAACATGTTGAATCTACTCATGTCATCGATGATAGTACATAATAACATTCATTCACTCATTTGATTTGATTTCAGCGATAGGAATCTAGTCATGGGACGCCTAGCAGAAGTGAAAACTCAATAATATTGTTATTTTGTGACCCCTGTGATGATTGATTGGTACTGAAATATTTATAAAAATATATAATGAAAATATACATGAAAAAATGTTAATATGGCTTTAAAATACCAGTAAACTTAAAAATCTGAGCTAGTTATTGCAATATATTACTTAAGATTACTTAAGATAAATATATATGTATTTATCTATATCTTCTATCTTCTATACTATTATGAATGTGAAAGTTTGTTTGTATGTATGTATGTATGTATAAGGCTCTTTCACGCCTAAACGAAATAATGGATTTATATGAAACTTTACATAAATACAGCTTATACATCAGAAAACATAATGGCTACAATTTACAAAGGCTTTGTGCATTTTTGGTCATAATATAACGATGAGTATCGAGTAAGTCGGAAAAATTCCTGCTCCCTGAGAGCTATGAGCTATACCAGCTATACCGCTGGAGTTACATGAACATGTTGTACCGTTCTAAATAAAAGTCCGCGATAGCATATATTAACTTTTTATGTGGTAGCCACTATATGCAATATACTGAGCAATGAATACAATTGAATTGGATACTTTTTTACAATACCCATTTTAGAATGTCTGTCAAATTCTTATAGGAATTGATACAATTATCGTTTCAAGTATTTAATATAGATAAACTTTGTCTTTTACACTAAGATATTTAGACGTATCGTTTAAAAGTTATCACGATAAAATTAACTTGACGCAACGCAGTAAGACATTACGCGTCGCGTCAACTGTAAGACTATGGGGGATGATGCGCGGGGTAGAGGGCTTATCTGAGCAATGAAGCGCTCTCGCCGAGAACGTGACCTGAAAGCGGACATACGCGTGAGGACAGACGTCGTTGACGGTTGTGTTAGTTTTGCGAATTTTTTTATAGGTAACATAATTCGAATCTCGAAGCTATTCATTACTTAGTGCAGGTGGCATTTTTTTTCTAGTTACTGTATTTTTAAAGTAAAAATATAAATCAATAGCTGTTGCCCTCTCTTATAATAACGTACAGCCGAAAGTACTGAACCTAGAATCTTGAAATATGCAGGTAGGTTCTTTGTATAGCGTAAATAAGCATCAAGAAAGGTAATCAGGAATGTCCACATCCAAAACGATTGTATTGAATTTCGACAGTTTTGAAGTCGGAAACCTGAAGTTTTGGATTGATAAAAAATATTGTAACTATTTGTTTGAAATGGTCTGTCACGAAACTTAATGTGACAAACCAAATTATACGCTATCGAAGCTGTGGGTAACAACTAGTCAATAATGAATGTTTCAATATAAATTCCAATATCACTTGAAAATCAATTAAATAATTAACTTTCTGATATTCATGCTAATAACAAATGAGAAAAACATTCGTGCGCTACTCAATGTCAGCTCATTTAGAAATACAGTTTTGTCAGTCTCTAAGAAATTTATTATTAAACAAATGTTTTAGTGCATTATTTTTCACAAGAATTGAATTGATAATTGATTAAAAATATTATATGCTATGAAAATTGTGTAATTTCAATCTACCAAGAGAGTAGATTTTACATTTACTGACCCTTGAGACAGACCAAATATACGCGGGCTTAATGCACAGATAAATGCACACTTTGATTATAAATTATAATAAATACAGTTTAAAAAACACGCTTTAAAAGAACATCGAACTAAAATGTTAAAAATGATTTTTTTTAAATGAGCTTACAACAATAACAATCGAAAAATACCAGTATTATTGTGAAAAAAGCGTAGGCGCTTTGTGCCATATTTTTTGTATATCTAGCGCCCTTGCGTTTTTCACAATAATACTAGTATTTTTCGATTATTATTATTTTAAGCTTATTAAAAAAAATATTTTTAACTTTTTAGTTCCATGTTCTCTAAAAGCGTGTTTTTAGTTTTTTTAAATTATATTTATTCAGGTGTACATTTTACGATAATGTTTCCATTGTTGAAATCCATATTCTGATTTGATTTCAAATAGTCGAATTAGATTTCAAAATGTATCTTTCGTTTCGTTCAAAACTTTTTTCTTTACTAAATCACGGGTAATTTAAAATATTTGAATATCTAAATATTTCATCTGTAATACAAAATTTCGTTAACACTTATAAATCTTAAAATCCATTTTTGATTTTATTTTGAACAACCTTACGTACAGCGCCATCTACCCGCGAATAGATCAAACAATTATGTTGATAGTTACGTACAGCGTCATCTGCTCGCGAATAGATCAAGCAAGGATGTCGATAATTCTGTCAAAACAGATCTAGATCCTGACAGTTACACACAAACAAACATACATACAAGCATACATACAGGTACAACTAATATACAACGTGTGAAAATATAAATAACTTACTGATGATTCGATAGTGTACCGTAGTGTGAGTTTGCTTTCTTCACAGGAAGCTGCTCCCGTTCTAAATTATCATTGTCAGAAATATTTTATTTTTAAATATTTTTATAAATTATTTATTAAGTTTACCACATGTATACACACACATGTATACATAGTTTAACACATGTATACTGTAGTAAAAACAACTTATACACTATAGGTATCCGAGCTCAGTGACGCGAGAGAGATATCGAGATAGCGTAACGCCAAACCAGTGGAAAGAGAATCGCACAGTCGCTTGTGCATGACAACCTGTCGCCACGACATTTATGCTTTCAATCTTAACTCTTCAAAGATGTGCTGATCATGCAAAGCAGTAACTTCCAGAGACTGGAAGAATAAACATTCTACAGACAACTACTTTCATATAAACATTGAGTTACACGAAAGAATTGTACTTTCGAAACGATAACTTTTATATGATTATTGAATTATAGAAAAAACACTTTCTTCTATTCAATTTTTACTCGCAACATTCCTTATGGAATTGAATCATATATCATTCACAGAATTGCTATAGTATATTGTTTTTTAGATCAAATATATGAATTATGGAATAGAAACAAGAAGTCATACTGGTGGACGGACAAAGTGAAATAAACTCTTAAACAATAAAAAGAAATTAAAACAGTACCCAAATGAAAGTAAAAATACGCGAGAAAACAATTTTTGAGCTCTTAAAGTATACAAACTAAAAAAAAATAGGAATAACAAGTAGTAAATACAAAAAGAAAATAAAATATAATAAAGAAATGAAGAAACGATTTATTGAGAATCTACAAAAGGAAAACAGAAATCTTTGGAAACACAAATGTTGACCACTAAACAACCCAGCATGGATTAAAGGAAACCAAACATAAGGAGATCAGGATGTGAAGCCCGTATATAATATTATGTTATAAGTTCCAAACATAGAGGAGCCAGAAAAAACACAGATTCAAATTTAGAAAATAAATACAGCATTTAAGAATGACTGTCACCAGTACAGTATCAAGAATCTTAGAAAAGATTAAAAGAAGCTAGAAGTTATTCCATTCGACTTCAGATCTCAGAGGAGATTGATGTCATTTTTCAATATGGCAGGTAGCATTTAAGATATACAGGCCAAAAGTTGGCTCTTGATCGAATAAATTAAGATAACATGAAGGAACTGTTCCAGAAAAGACTAATACCACAAACTTAGGAGTAAGTCAAAGGTGCATCCTACACCTTTGAATATTTGTGATAGTTCTGGACGTCGAGTTAAAGAAGCAAGGAAATAAAATGAATACTAAATGTAATACCGATGAATGAAAAACCTGTACAATGCAAATTCATACTTAAGACATGGAAATATAGTATTCAAGAATGGGACAAATGAAAACCTAGAAAATTACAATAAAGCTATGAAAGTACTAACATAAAGAGGAAAACCAAATGATAATTGCTTCTTGCATTCATGTCGAATTGTGCATTTTTTTTTATAATTGATTCATTAATAATATTCCACTTTTTAGGGAGCCTTTATTTAAGCTTTTCTATAAGTGGTAGCATCTTCGAAATCCCCTTTCATCGACGCAAATTCAACTCACCAGTATATGTTTCAGTATTTTTTTTTCATTACCGTACGCAATCTGTACATTCTTCGACAAACAATTCTTATAATCCCAAAACATTCCAAGGAAATAAATTTCCGTTCTTTTTCCTACAATGTTAATTTTCGAATTTACCCAGCAATCAGCCATAAATTCAAAGAACATTTGCTGAGCAATCATTAAATGTAACTTACCACCTGAAACGTTCTCTGTTTCGTTACTTTTCTCTCTACCTAATTTTCCCTTCAATCTTTCGACTGTTTTCCACTATCCTTTTATTGCCTATTTCAAATAAAATGTTTTGAAAATCCAGAATTGTTATTCACAACTTTTTTGGAACCGGTAGAAGAACAAAAATAATGCACAACTGTTATCTGAACCGGATTGTCATGTACTTATCATGAACATTTTATGTATTGTCTCATGTATTATTACCCTATAATATATCCTCAGGTACAACATTTATGCAATATCTGTGATCGGTAAAAATAGTAAATTATGAAAGTATTATTATTATTATCTTCGTACATCTGAAACATGGAGATAACATGTCATTACCACAGTAACAATATTCGAATCATATCGATGTGTTATCGCTAAAGATGATCAATTCACAGACGGAAATTTTTGGTCTTTTGCAATTTTTTCCGTACAATAATATGCTATTTGTAACCAATATTCTGTTAAAAATAATATGTCAGAACCAAAAGTTGCTACTCCTGATGATCGTATATTTTTTATTGTTGAGTAAAACCCGAGGTTTTGTTTGAATCATGTATCAATTTCCACGAAACCGTTTTTAATTAAAAATCCCGCGCTTGTAACGCCTATGAGTTTTACTTCTCCTCCGAGAGTTGTAATTTCAGATCATTATCTTATAGATAAAATCTTCATCCATACAGCCTCCGTGGTCATACTATTTTTTTATTCTTTCACAAGTTAATTACCGTGTTTTCGTCTTTTGCGCCAACGAACTATCTAGCAGCACTTTCAAGCTTCTTTTTTTCCAAAACGGTGAATCTCTCGAGATTGAATTGGTAGCGTGTCTAACAACGGAAATTATATCTTTCCAACAACAATAAATGCCCTGAAATTAGCTTGCTTTTGTGTAAAAAGATTGGTTTATCGGAAGGAGGGTCTCCCGCTGATAGGATGCTGCCTTTTTTAATTGCTGTGGTCGAGCTGCCTTTCGAATTTCATACTAGATAGTGTTAATTGGTGAAAAATCAGTATATTGACAACATAGGCGGTGTTTCGAAAAATTTCAGAAGAGAATATTATAGTGTTTGGGATTTTTTCCATTTAATAGTGACACGGCACCTCGACACGTGCTTCAATTACCAAGTGATCATTTTCAAGAGGAAGGTTAAACTAAATATACTTACAATGGTATCCTTATTTATACCATAGATACCTCACAATATTGTCTTATCTAAAAGTTTTAAATTACTTTTACAATGTGTCCTTATGTAATAGACAGGTGAATCTAATAATTAAAATATTATTTTAACAAGCTATATTGTACACTATTAGGTATTGATCCACCATCGTTATTCATAATATTATTATGTTTACTTATTTCCACACTCTTATAGGCATCTAGACGCCTGCAGTTAGTAATTTGTCTAACGAATATTAATGAAGTAAAGTCTATGAAACGGTTTTATTGCAGTATATGATGGGCAACTACTGATTTTCCTGATCTTCCATATTTTAGATGTGCTAAGTGTTCCTTTATATCTTACTTTAATAGATCTTTTAGTCTGTCCATAATATTTTGTATCGCAGTCCTTACATTTGACTTCTTAAATTTTAGTCGAATTTTCGACTTTGTCGTTTGGATTTCCTAAGAGGTTCTGTAGTGTATGACTTGTTTCAAATACCACCTTCATACCTAGTTCCTTGAAAAGTTTTCCAAAGTTCTTCGTGTATTGGTGGTATGGAACTGAGACATATTTATCTTGGTTGTCGTAGTTTTTAAAAGTCGAGATTTCGTTCACTCTCAACCTAAACGTTTTCTTCCTTATCATATCATATTGTAACGAATCTGAAGCTGCGTCTGACCGATATGTTTGCCAGCAAACAAACACATGCCGTCACCACGAAAGAATGCAGTCTGAAACCGCCGCGAAAAATCTAGACGAGTACCGAACACACTACAGAATTCTACGCTGAACCTTTACCGATATAAAAGGCCGGTTTCACGTCCTGATAGGGCAGTTGAGTTTAGAAAGCGAATCAAGCGGTTAAACAAAGAAATCAAATAGTGTTATAACTGTGTTGAATATAAATAAGTTTGTGATAGTGAAATATTATTAGAAATAAATTTGTTTATGACTGTTAACCGTTACTGGTTGTTATTTCCTTTATCGTACGTTTTTTTTGTGAACCACTCATATGTGAGAGGAAAAATTCAAAGACAAAGCACCAGAAAATTCAGCATTTTTATGCTGTCCACAGAGGTGTTAAAATAATGGTTTGGTGGGAAAAAACTTACCTTGATGGATATAATTCACGCTTTGATACACGATGATATACAGTGTGTGTAAAATTGATATAACATTAGAAGTTTGAGGTCAAGGAATGGAATTATCAGAAATGTTTCACACAAAAATTCCAGTATCACACGTTATTAGGGAAAACCTCGTTAGTCCTTAGCTCGCCCAAGTTTCGACTTCTGAGGTTTATCGTTCGTAGAGAAACAATAGTTGGTTAACAGAAAAACAAATTTCAAACAGATGCAAGATATGGAATAAGATATGTTGTATTGAAGGGGTTATATTTTTAGGAGTGATTAATTTTTGGGAAAGAAGAAAGGCTTTCTACTACTCTATCTTGATACAAAAAAAGGATAAGGGAATCTTCCAAAGAAAGGAAGGAAGTAATCAATTTGCAAATAATTAACTCTACACATGGATGTGTAGATCATACAAAGACATGACACAAACTGAAAGAAAGTCCTCCTGAAACAGCTACTTTCATATAAACATTGAATTACACGAAAGAAAAAAATTCTTTCGAAAAAATATAATTTAATATATTGTATATTCCTGTATATTCTTGCACATTTCAATAGAGCTTAAAATTACCTTTCCAATAATGTAGCATACTTGATGTTTTGCTAGTCATCTTTGAAATACAGATCATTGAGGTTTTTTTCATGTAGACTTCAAAACACAAACTTTGATCAATAAACAGAATGCAAATATTTACTGGTAGCTGTCAAACTTTAATTTAAACAGTAAAGATGCTCTTCAATCAATGGTTTTTGTTGAATTTTCAAACACAATCGCAATGAAGTATGAGAATTATGAAAAATGGGATAATATAGTCTGTTTTATACGAACCAGGGAAAATGCAGGATCAGCAAGCAATTTATGTGGCGAAAGTTATTCAAAGAGAAGATAACTTTTTAGAGACATTTTCGCAAGATTGCGAGACAACCTTATTGATGATGGTCAACTTGAAAAGAACTGGCCAAAATTATGTGAATCAAATAGGGATAAGGAGTTAGAAGAATTAGTAATTTTAGAAGCTGCTGAAATTTTCCCAAAACGTCAACACGAAATTTGAAAATATCAACAGGCCTACCAAGAATTAACGTTAGGAAGATTTTGACAAAATACAAATTCAAACCATACAGGACCAGAAAAGTTCATCAAGTCAGATCAGGAGATTTATTTTGAACGCCGCATGGCTCTCTGCCAGTGGTTCCTGAAAAGTGATAACCAAGTGCGTGATTTTTCAATAAATTGTATTTGGACAGACGAAGCTTATGTTAGCAGTACCGTCATTTTCAATTCTTATACTTGGGCAAAAAAAAATCATTCTAGTGTGGAGCAGAGTAGTAAAGGAAGATTTGAATTTAGTGTGTTGGCAGGAGTTTTCAGGAGTAGAAACTTGAAGTATCTAATTTATTCACCTCTGATGGTTCAGAGATCCCGTAGGGAAAATGTACAATTCTGTACGCGTCTCCTAATATATAGTAGCCAATGTCATAACTGAACCCTTTCAAAACTTAGAATAGCTGAAAGATACTCAGTTTATCATTCACCATTTTTTCTCCAGACTCTTTCGCGACCACCCGGGAAACATAGAAACAATGTGGATTCATCGGTAAACAAACACATTTTTCCAGTCGTTTGCATTCCAATGAAGATAATCTAATAGCGAAATGTAATATAGTTACTCGATGTTTTTTGGAAAGTTCTATGACGGGTCTTCAAGAGTTCAAATTAGCCTCATTTATCCATCTTTTAACGGTTCGTTTATTTTCATTTTCTTTTCTACATGAAGAATATTGTATGTAATCTCCATAACAGTGACGAAAACACTATAGACCTCCATATCGATTAGTAGTTGTTATCTGGAAAACTATTCTGGAACGTCGATTGTAAGCACCTGTCCCTATAAAAGTAGCAAAAACAAGTTGTACTGTAACGTGTGAAACTTCGTATCTGTTAACCACGTAAATTTCCAAAAATGCGTAGTTTCCTAGTGATACTGATAACTTCCATATTGTTGAAATTTTTAAACAGTATTTTGAATAATATAGGAATGTAGACATTCACGGCTGGCGTCAATGTTATGATTGGCTTCCGGATTTTGCCATGGTCTTCTGTGGATTTTTCAGTTGACACGTCCAGAAGAGTACTTCGACCACGCCAATGAAGATGACTGCCGCAGTTGAAACGTTTGGGGATTAAGACTACGGCAAAATCCGGAAGCTAGTCAAACCATTATTTTGAATAGTTCAATTTGATAGACATTTTTTTACATGTAAGTATATATTATTGACTATTATTGTAGGCGTTAACTTCTGTTCTCATGTTTATCGTGACATTTTTCCCATTGGCGTAAACATTTCGATTTTTGGCTGAAAATTGATGTAATAAGTGACCATTTTCCAGGTGGATATTGACGAATATTATAGTCATCCTGCATCATTATTAAAACTGATTAGCTCCACTTGATACCAACGATTTCGACTTTCTCCAGACTACAAAAAACTTTCTGGGAAACTACTTGAGATAAGCTGGTACATTATCTACATTCAGCTTTCACTATATTAAGTTGCTTCAAAAGTCTTATCCGTTTAAATTTAGCCTAACATCTCAACAAATATTCATTTACTGTGTAGTGGTATATTCTTACTGATAAAGATTTTTATGCTCTACACAATATACTATAATTTTTGCCTATTTTCAGCTCATTGCTAAATGTCGTTAAGTGATTTTCGGACAATTTTTCTCTACGAATTCAAATTGAACCAAAACGCTGCCGAAACAGACCGAAAAATTAACTAGGCATTTGGCAATGATAGTGTTAATGAACGCACTGTCCAACGTTTGATTGGCAAATTTTGTTACGGAGAATCAAGCTTCGAAGATGAGCCCCCAAGTGATCGACCTACAGTAATCCAGGACGAGGATTTGAAAACTCTGACTGACCTATCAGAAAGAAAGATCTGGGCGTCAGCTTCCGTGCGGTTTTTTATAGTTTGAAATGTGATGGAAAAGTCAAAAACCTCGGAAAGTGGCTTGCCCAAGATTTGAACGATCGCCAGAAACTGTCACGTTTCGGTCTTTCTTTTTTGCTTTTGCGCAACCAAAACGATCTTTTTTGAATCGGATCGTCACCTATAATGAAAGTGGATCCTCTACAACAGGAGACGTTCAAGACAGTGGTTGTACATTGATGAGTCACCCAGACACTTCTCAAACGAAAAAACCCACCAAAAAAGTCCATGTTTACTGAATGGTAGTTATCGGCTGGTGTGCTTCTCTATAGGTTTCTGCAACCAGGCCAAACCGTCACATCAGAGTCCTTTTATGAGAAAATCGACCAGATTTACCAGAGATATTGTGTCATCAGCCGCCGGTACTGGTCAACAGAAGATGTCCGATCCTGCTCCACGACATCGCACATCCGCACGTTTCACAAATCACTGTCCGAAAATGATACGAGTTGAGCGTCTAAGTTCTGCCTCTCCCACCATACTCCCCAGGCCTCTCACCTTCAACTACCATTTTTTCAAGCACTTCGATAACTTTCTCATCGATGGAACCTTCGCCAATCAGGACCAATCTACTTAATCGAATCTCGAGTACACGAATTCTCAAACATCTCAGTATACCCAATGTAATAAATGACTTCTTTTGTAATGTATATGGTGCCAGTGAATTGCTCAATAATGATCTCTTTGCATTTTTCTATGACAACGTGTTGAATACCAATTCTATCTTTCGTTTCCAGACAACCACTGAAAAAAGTAATTAACGATATATGCAAAACTATTGATAGTAAGAATATGACATTTGATACTGATACTCCTTCTGATTCACCTAACCTAAATGAACTTTTATTGAACGTGTCTTATGTGCTATTTACACATCGGACACGTTATTCGAATGCTGATCTATATCAGATTTATAATGTATTTTTTTTTATTTTTTTTTGTATTTGTTATATTTTTGTTGCCAGTTCTCGTAGCTGGCTGTGGAGGTTAAGTGATAGAACAAACCTGTACTATTCTACACTGCAGTTCAGAACTTCGCCTCTTGGTTGTTATATTCTATTTCACCCAATAAAGACCACTATTATTATTATTATATCAGTTTCCCAAGTGCCCACTACATAACAACACTCATAGCTACGCTGATGATACCCATATCTAAAAACAATTTTCAGAGACTTCACTGGCAATTTCGTGGTCATTCAAAGTAATATTGTCAATCCTGCGGGAACAGTTGTGATGCTTTTCAGTTGAGCAGTAATGAGAGAAAAATGTGAAAATAATATCCACCAAATTGTGTGCCTGACATATCTTAAATTATCTTTTCTTGTCAGACAAATCATCAAACACGAGAACTTCAACCTAAAATCGATCTATTCGAACAGACATATTTGAAGCCAACACTGTAAGAAATATAATGTAAGATGCATTAGTCTTATCATATGCCAGCTTTGCCAATACTGTTTATGGTCATGTTCTTCTTCCGTCTGATTCACAACATTTTGACAGAGGCTCATTTGCCTTCTTCTGGTGATGTCTGGAGTTTAGAACTAGACTGATTCAGTCGAACTTTGATACTCACCTCCGGTACCTAGCCACCTCTATATAGGGGTGGTTGGGTAGTAGGATTTTGACACTCATTCAATTTCAAACATAAATTGTTAACTGTTGAAAAATTGAAAATTTATGAGAATAAATAGAAAAATGAATGGATTATGGAAACTGATTGAATAACTAGAGCTGAAATTTCTGATGAGTTAGTTTATGACAGGAAATTATATGAAAAGCAGTATACCTAAATACGAAAATACAAGAACGCTAATTTGTATAGTAAAATGATTGTTAGCTGAGATGGAAATGAGAAATGAAATAAACGGACATGGAATAAAAAATTATTTTGTAGCAAGCTATTTCACGGTCCTTCGAACTAATCAATCAATTAGGCGCTTTTCTCTCTTCCCTATCATCTTTCGATTTTACGGATCAGTACCCCGTGGCCTGTATTCTTGCTTGATTGAAGGTTTCTCTAGGTTGCTAATCTCTATACTAGCGTGGCTGGAGACAAGAACTCTACAAGGAAGAGAAGCCATCACAACCAGTAATATTCCTTCCTTTCCTCAGTAGACTGTTGGATGAGATGGGAATAACTGGGTCTGCTTCACATTTGGGAACACTATCTATGGCAGCTTCACAAAATCATGCCACCAAACATAGACAGGGACTTCGAAAATTACATTTTTCATGTGAGGGCGGTAACTATTATCAGTGAAACTAAGAGGCTGTTGAAAATCCTCATTGGGGGGTAAAAGAAAAATACCAGCAAATGGGAAATAGCGGAACACACCAACATAATGTTGATATAATTCATAGCAAGAAACACTGATCTGATTTGAAAGAACGCTCAAAGGGGTTACATGTATGTTGAACAACGACTTATTCAGGCTAAGCTAGTGTGGAGACCCGAAACTTATGGAAACAAGCGGAAAAATAACTACAGTACATTTATTCGGAAAATCGAGTTAAGAGGCTAGTTAACCTTTTCAGACCCATAGTACGCTATAGTGTACATACTATTAATCAGTAATTATTATTATTATTTTGTTCGCAATTTACGTTTTGGGACCGTGTGGCATTTCTCATGTACATGTGTTTTGAAATACTGAGACGAGCAGCGACATCTA
>WOGP01004645.1:0-13823 GCA_015342065.1 Leptinotarsa undecemlineata
CTGCCTTAGTGCGGCAAGCCGGTATGATTTTAAGATTCGAGAGTAGAGAGGACATCATTCCACCAAGGACTCCAATAATATTATTATTATTATTATTATTATTATTATTATTATTATATTGTTGGGATGTGGGGATAGAATGCGGAGTCAAAGTGAGGTATGTACTTTATTTAATGCAAAATGTCCGGAAAATCAAACGAATTGAGATCTTCTATGTCTTCAATTTTTAATTTTCAAAGTTCATCACAACGGCATGCCACTGTTCGGCCAATAGCTAAAGCAGCCTGAAATCAAAACCAAACATTAATTTTTCGATAACAATTTAAACGTTTTCAATTCATACTTTTATTAGCAAATACTTTTCATCAGGTGCATCTTTTAAGAATTGTTGAATTTTTCAGAAGTTAATGTTTTCAACTGTTTTGGAGCATATTTTTCAGATTTGCGTTTTAAAAATGCACGTAGTTTTACGTGTTTTGATATATCAACACAGTTTTTGATAATTGAGGGACTCCTTAGCATCGAGTAATGAGACCATAATGTTGATGATTTTAATCTTCTTGATAACTCTTCAAAATAAACTAACAAGGTATTTTCGGTACAAGAATTCACCTTGGCTTTCATTTTCCAGTTCATAAAGTTTCTGTAACCGATTTCATATTATTCTCTTGATGTGCTTGGTAGAAAATTATTGCAAACATCTACAGATTGCTTTCTGAACAATTTCTGGAGGTATATTTTCCAACTCTAAATTTTCGTATTCCAATATATTCAATATTTAATAAATCTGAACTGTTCATACTATAACAATCAACAGTAAAACTATTTTCGTTGGGTAAGTTGACAGCAATAATTATGCAGTGCTTCGGTTTTGTTGCTATGGAAACGCCGACAATGGGCTACTTGGATATTTCACGCGAATCGTCGGCGTAGTGTTGTCAACATGGAGAACGTATCATATCAATCTGACATGTAACAATTCATGACTGACTTGGGTTATCGTGATAACAGTGAGAAATTATTTCTCACTGTAATGGCGGATATTTCTTCGGAAAGAATATATAGCACCCGGCAAAATGTCAATATACCTCTGCCGAAGCCAACTTTAACGTTAACAAAAAATTCCATGATATTTGAGAGTCGTGAGATGTTCAATCATCTACTATTTGAAATGAAAAGTATAATAGAGTCAAAAACATTCCGAAAACGTGTGTGAAGGAACTTACTCACGAAAGCATATACCTGAACCCTTGAGGTCGAACCGACTGATTTATTTATTTTATTCTTACATGTAAATCAATTCTTAACTGCTTTGTAGAATCTTATGTCTTGTCTACATGTAGCGTTGAAATCTATATTGTTCCATTGTTACTGTGAATTGACTGTTTTTTTTATTTAGTCAAGCTTTGTGTTAGGAATCACACGTTAAAAGGTAAGACCTCGTTATTCCTTAGCTCGCACAAGTTTTTCAACATCTGAGACTTGTCGTTCGTATGGGGGCGACAGCTGATTAACGGAAAAACTGATTTTTAAACAGATTTGTTAATAAGAAATTTTTTCTTTGACAATAAAGTACATTTTTGATTGAGTGATTGATTGAATAGAACTTCAATGAAAATTCACTTATGAACCAGGCTAAGAGTGTGGCGGAGATTAGATATTGCGTAGGCGAAGATTTCCGTGAGGAAAATATTCGAGTGTTTAGTTTGAGGAACAATATAAACGATGTTACGAAAGCACAAACTGCCATGATTGTTTGTACAATACAGTCTCCCGAAGGCTGTCCGAAGCTGTCTACTATTCGAAACAACAGAGGGAATTAGGGAATATAGGAAGGAGAATGCTGCAGCTAATCTGGGACAACTCTCGCAGTAGCATTCAATATAGGCGTTATTGTGTTATTTCAGCAAAACGTATCTTGTCACTGGTTCGAACAATCGGATTTTCTAACCCCCTGCATACTCTTTGTCCGTTTGTGAAGTGTTTACTGATGAAATATTCCAAAACCGATCAGTGTAGCATAAACACTTTCAGATTGTTTGTGAAGGAAGTTTTGACCTGAAACTATGGCAGAATCTTCAAACCTATTCGAGAATGTCATCACTAATTTTGTTTTAAATGGGAATGTGGGTTAAGTGAACCCTCATTGGAAACAACTTTTGACTAATAATAATAATAATAATAATAATATTTATTCATTGTTGCATACAGAATAGAATTAAGATCTCAAAGGTAATGATGAATAAATTGCAAATCCACTGAGGGTTTAACCCTCAGTGAATTGACAAACACAAAATTTATTTAAAATAATTTTACACATAATACAATCAAACACATGATTTAATTAAAATAATTTTACATTACTAAATATGATTTGAGGTTTTCCACGAAATCGGTTATATCAGTGGCTGGGGACATATATGAGGCATGAATGATCACATATTCGTTATCAATGTAGAGTTTGAGCTCAATCGTAAAAGAGCCATTTAGTTCAATAATTTTATGAGTATGATAAACATTTGATTTAACAAAAATAACGACTCCATCATTTTGGTTCAGCTTTCCTCCATTATAAAGTGTGATATAACCATCAATATTATACATTCCTACATCTTCTACATAGCGAGTTTCTGTGAGGACGATGCAGTCGAATGATGACTGAAACTGCTTCAGAAAAATTTCAAATTCATCTATATTTTTTGCAATACTCCTAATATTGTTATGAATTAGTTTGAAATTTTCATTCGAACTATTTATACTGTAAATTTCATTCAATTCGCTCACACTATCTAAAACATTGAAACCAGATGAGTCAGCTTCAAAGTAGCCATAAAAATTGCGGTTATGAAAAAAGAAAATATTTTCAGACAAGATTGAGTTTTTTAACTTGTTTCTCAACCATCATTACGAGGTCTGTTCATAAAATAAGGTGAATTTTCAAATTTCGTGGGCTACCTACATTCGATTTGCGATTTTTTAATTTTTTTATGTTGATACAGTCATTTTGTGGTCATTTTGGTAATTTTGGTCATGAAGCGTATGATAGCGAAATTTGTTCCAGAATTGCTGAATTTTGATAAGAAAAACCGTCGCATGAGCATTGCTCAGAAATTTTTAAATGACGCCAACGACATCAACGGCGCCAACGGCCTAAAAGGTGCATAACTGGTGACGAATTATGAGTTTATGATTATAACCTCGAACCCACAGTCTAATCATCCCAATGAAATAGTCCTGGTGGGTCAAGATCAAAAAAGGCACGCCAAGTTCGATGCGAGGTGTAGTGCTTCTGGAGTTCTCGCCACATGGTCGTACGGTCTTGAAGTTATGCGCCGCTTGCGAGAAGCAATACAAAGAAAATATCTCGTATCGTAGATAAACAATTCATGGCTTTTACATCACAATAAAGTTCCTGCTAATTCTTCATTGCTTGTTCCTAATTTTTTGGCCAAAAAAAACATCGTATTCACCAGATTAGGCCCCCTGCAATTTTTACCTATTCTTGTGATTGAAGAGACCATGAAAGGACGCCGTATTGCGACGATTAATGAAATAAAAAACCGAATTGGTGGGGAGCTCAAGAACATACCAAAAAGTATATATCATGAATTGGAAAAATTGCTGGCACAAATATAGAATAAAATATATTTATTTGACTACATTACATGTTTCTTTGTACCATGTCATATTAGGAAAATGAAAGACAATCCCGTAGAATGATAATTGTTGAAACATAACTGATAATGTTAAATAATGTAATTTTTGATAATAATATTGAAACAAGAAACGATAGTTTTAAAAAAACATAAAAAGTAACATAAAATTGGAAAATTGGGCGAGACGAATTTTATTCCCTACAGAATCTGAAATGTTCAATGTATTCCTCTGGGGAATTTAATGTTTAAAGCAATCTGGAAATATTCCTGATATGAAGATTGAGTTTTATCAGATCAGTGAGTGGAACTAGAATAACGTCACTAGTTATTATTTGGGAGTTGAGTTCATGAATATCGAGGCTTTTTGTTTCCTTCAGAGATTTTATGGCATCCGTTACTTCTTGAGGTGTCACCGGTGACAAGTAAAATGACTCGCAATGGACTGGAAATTTTTTTAAATTTTGAAGTTCATTGCGCGATACAAATGGTAAGGACTTTATTATGTCGACAGCAATATTCACAGAAGAATCATTGAAATCGTCGGGCGTAAGATCAGGAACCGATTTGACATAGAGATATTTGTTTCTTTCAAAGTTTATTATCTGCCAGCATGTTTTCGATGTGTTTTCAGCTGAAGTAATATATTGATCATAAACTGCCTTTCTTGCTTTCTTCTTGAATCGGATGTAGTTGTTGCAATCAGTTGCAATCATATCTGAAGAAGATTACTTCGAAGGAAAAATGAAAATTGATGAATGAATGAATATTTGTTGAATAGACCTCTCACAAGAAGAGAATGATTTTTATGTAATTCCAGGTTAATACGATGAAATACTTGTTTCGGTGTGTTTGTATTCAATTGTATTCAAGAAAAACACATTTTCAATTTTTCCTTTTCCTTCGAAACCACCGATATTTTGAATGGGCTCTCTATTGTACAATCGAAATGATTCAATTTTTAATAAAATAGAAAACTGAAACCAAGAACGAGCACTTTTTTCATACACTAGAAATGCAATTTTCTTCTCGACGCACGTTTCACCAATCAAGCTAATGTATTTAGGGGATGAAGGAAACTTATTCTTCATCGCTAGAAACGCTCTTCGAAAAGAGTATTGCATTTCTGGTGATAGGGAAAAGTGATTGTTTTGTATTTGAGAGAAACATTTTCATGATTTTTCCTTTCTCTTTGAAACTTTCTCATTGATCGATGGATTAATCCTGAAACAAATATCGATAAAAGTACCACCGATACTTTCAAATAGTGCTCTGATATGCAATTTGAATTATTCAATTTTGAATAAAATAGGGAACTAAAACCAAGAAAAAGCACTTTTCTCAATCACTAGAAATTCAAGTGTCTTCTCGACATGCGTTTCACTAAGCAAGGTGTCGTCTTCAGGAGGTGAAGAAAACTTTGAATTGAAAGGGTATATTTTTACTACTTCTACATCTTGACACAAGAAATGTGGGAATCTTCCAAATAAAAAAGAAAGCAATCAATTTCAAAAATCAACTCAATTCAAAGATGTGCAAATCATGCAAAGAAGTAACTTTCAGACACAAACTGGAAGCAAATGCCCTGTCATATAAGAACACTTTTCATTATTTCGTTTGAATTTCAAACATTCGTAATGGAATCGAATCAGATATTATACACAGGATTCCTACACAATATAATTATTGAAATTTCACTTACATGGAACACTGTCATTCTCACTGCTAGACATCCGATGTTTCGCCGTAAGACACTGGCCTTATCGGCTCTCCAGTGGCAAATATCGATAACAGTATAAGAAAAAACATTCGATTCGTTCATAATTACAATTTTTTTGTCAGTTATATCCACCCATGTCATCGATGACAGTACGCAAATGAAATTCATTCGCCTATTTGATCAAATCTTGGCCATAGGAATCTTGTTTAAAGTGAAAGGGTATATTTTTCGGAGAGAATAATTTTTGGAAAAGGAAGGAAGGCCAAAAAGTTTCTTTCCCAAATATTATATTCTACTAAAAATTTATCCTTTCAATTTAAACTAGATTCCTTTGGCAGAGATTTAATCAAATGAGCGAATGAATGTTATTTACGTACTGTCATCGATTACATGGATGGATTCAATCCATTTCGTGATAAAAATAAGTCGTAATTATGAACAAATTTAGTAGTTCTTTCTTATGATGTCATCTGTTCTGACCGATACGTGTTAGGGAACAATCTAAGCCGCGGAAAGTCATTACAGAACAGCTGAATGGGAGGATCTTCAAGATCATTTCCGAAATTTCCCCTGGCTAGATGTTTGTTTCAGCTCTAAAGATCCATCAACTTGTGCTTCTGAAGTCACGGAAGTTATTCTATCATCCATGAATGTATATATTCCTTTTTCAATGATTCGACCTTCTAACGGAAAACATTGGTTTAACAAAAATCAAGAGCAAGCTGTATAATACGCCTTCCACACCACAATCGATTTTCTGGAAAAGGCACCACCCACCATTTCCAAACTAGAATCCACAATGCCAGCATCTAGTCAGGCGAATTTTGAATCAGCTCAATATCAACAAGGCGTATGTCTACCAAGAGCGGTACATATCAGAAATACAAGACGGACTGTGGCTGCTCATCATTTTGAGGTTCAACTCAGTACAACTCGAACTTCACTGTTTAAGAACTCTTTCATCTGGAAAACTGCGTTTATGTGAAATAAACTTCCTGAGAATGTTTTTCCAAATGGACTTTATCTCCAGAGATTCAAATCCAATGTGAATCGTTACTTCCGCACAGGCAACGCTGTGAGAACACCTTAAGGGTTTTCTTGTAGTGTTTTTCTGTGATTTTCCTATAGTTTTGGTCTTAAAAAAACTGAAGAACCGATAAGGCAATTGTCTCTCGGCGAAACATCGTACTGACATCGCAGTGACGATGACAGCGTTTCAAGTAAGTGAAATTTCACTTCTTTCATTAATAATATTGTGTAGGAATCCTGTGAATGATATCTAATTCGATTCCATTGCAAATGATTGGAATACAAACGGAATAAAGAAAATGTCCGTCGTATAATTCATGATCTTTCAGAAGGTTCGTGAGTAAGCAGATTCATAAATGCAGCACTCAACCAGTAACTATTTAATTGAAGAATATAGAAATAAAAATGTAGTAAAAATAACATTAATGTTCTGTTGATCTTGGTCATAGAATTGTTGATTATCTCAAAAAATTTAAAATTTTGTCACATTCTCATCTAACGATTTGATTCTATTTCACCTCTATGAAATTTCAAATGACATGAGTGGCACGAGTGGACGAGTGGCATGAGTGGCATGAGTTTTATGAAAAAATAAATGAGATCTAATAAAGTTAGATCTCGTTCAATGTATAAATGAAATAACAAGGTCTCTATTTGGATAGTCCAGGCTGTGCTGGGAATCAAACTTCAGGAAGTGAAATCTCGGTAATCCTCACATTGCACAAGAGTCAACCTTCGAAAATTATTTTCTCACTTCATCTCACTATTTTACCTATTTTCTTCAATTTTACTCGTTTTCAAAACGTCATTTTTCTTCAACAGCTTTGAAAATATTAACGACTGAGCTGTTTTCACATTCATGTGTATACCAGGACGTACTCACCCCTAGTTGATTTTTTCCATTATAATCCACATATGGATGACCTGCTTCTTGAGCTGCCTTTATATAAGCTTCTGCGGCTTTTGTTCGAAATGGAACATCACTCACTGACAAATAACCACCTACATTGTGATATTCCTCATCTTCTATTTCAAGGTGAGAATCTTCTGATTTGAGAAAATAGGGAAACATATCCTTGTAAGACCATCCTGGATTTCCCATAGCTTCCCATCTATCATAGTCAATCGGGTTTCCTCTGACATGTATCATGTAATTGATGATTGAACTTCCACCAAGAGCAAATCCATGAGGCCATTCCATTCTACCTTCATTGCAACCTGTTGAAATTTTCACCTTTATACTAAAAGTTGTGTTTTCCCTCTTTCTATCCGTTTCGATTGTACTTTCATGGTGAATGGTGAATATTATTATAATATTTTTATTCTAAGTTTGCGCTGGTCAGGATCTATCCGCCAAATTCTCGATACATTCAGCAGGACGTACCAGCATTATCAACCAACGACCACTCCGCACACCGTGTGGTAAGTGATCATTGGGTCCGAGAATCATGTTCCCTAAGCAAGCGCAGTGAGTCAAAAATGATATTCTCCTGCATTTGTTCGGCAAAGATTTCTGACTTGCGGCAAACTGGCATGATTTTGAGGTTTGAGAGTAAAGAAAATATCATTCCACCAATGAATCCAATAATTAGAACAACCATCTTGACAGAGTGGTCTGGAGAGAGGATTTTCAAAATGAAATCTCGATATTTTATCCGTTTTTCCTTCTCTTTTGGACGATATTCAGTTCGGACTTCCATTGTCTAATCCAGTGAATATTGAATCCGTTATGGGAAAAGAATAATGACGAATTTATTGGCTTATACATGCTAATGAGCTTGATGCAGTCCTTTTCGACCACCAGAGCAAGACTATATTTGTCGTGGGGTTTTCAGCTAGTGTCGAAACGAATATCGTCCATTTGTTTCAAAGTGGTTGACAATGTTTCGATTGTTAGTATCCACAATCCTCTTCGGGTGAAAACTGGACTTATTCCTCCGAGATCTGACAATGGAACTCCGAACTGATGAAATACACCACGAAACATTGTCAACCACTTTGAAACAAATGGACGATATTCGTTTCGCCACTAGCTGAAAACCCCACGACAAATATAGTCTTGCTCTGGGGTCGAGAAGGACTGCATCAAGTTTATTAGCATGTATAGGCCAATAAATTCGTCATTATTCGTTTCTCATAACGGATTCAATATCCACTGGATTGTAAGGCAACACCGGTGTTTTGCTATTACCGTAAGAGTGCTGTAGGTGGTAATAAAGCACTCTTAGAGCCGCGTTATGTCGTGGATATAGCCCAATGCCACATATGCTAGAGATGCTGACAGCAAGTGCATTAGGATCCCAGACGCCTCGCGGGAGGCCCTGCACTTTGTGTCATCACCCGACTACGGTAGACTAAGGTGTTGAAGATACTATCTTCGGGGTCATAATGGTCCCCTTAGTTTCCGACGTCATCCCACTCGACCTGAGGAAAGCGAAAGTCAGGCGCTTTGATTAGCACCAAACCAAACTAAAATCTTTATTGTCCTATTGAGGTTATAATATCAACTCAAATATATTCATAATATGTACAAGTTTATTCCTCTACATGCGGGAGTCTGGTTGTGAAAGGAAGGGGGATAGGTATAGGGGCTGGGAAGCTGAGGTATTCAATGTTTTTCACAGATAGTTAGTGGGCATATTTGAAGACTGGCTATGAATAAAATCATCAAAAGAACAATTCGTTCCGGCCAGTCTCAACTCCCTACACTGTAGGTTGATGGACTGACACCTATCAGAAAACAACTACTCTCCTGGCTAATACATGCAGGGCGTTGAATTATATCCGACATCGGATATAATTTAACGGATTAGCCAGGTATTAGCCAGGGGATTAGTTATTTTCTGATAGGTGTCAGTCCATTAACCTACAGTGTAGGGAGTTGAGACTGGCCTGAACAAATTGTTCGAGGAATGATACTCTGAAGGAATTCGATTTTCAATTATGGGAAATCATCGACTTCATGTTGATGATATACACTACCTTGCACCGACGAGCGACCCAACAGCCCGAAACCAGTCTGCAAGTGTGTTCCAATAATTGAAAATCTGTTGCTGCAGTTGTATCGCCAACAGCATATGCATGAATAACTTCTGTGAAGAATCCTGCAATGACACCTGTCGGATATAATTCAACGCCCTTCGTGGTATTAGCCAGGGGAGTAGTTCTTTTCTGATGGGTGTCAGTCCATTACCCTACAGTGTAGGGAATTGAGACTGGCCTGCACGGATTGTTCATTTAGATGATTGTGTTCAACGTTGTTGAAGAAGATCCCATGCATTGGCTTATCCTTGTTTTGGTGCAGAAACGAAATGATCTCGTTCAGTGTCGAAAACTAAATCTAGTTCATCAACTGCTCGGGCAGCTGCCCTGAGGAGAAATGATCCAATTCATGCTTTCTCATGATCGCGGACCATGCAGAGAATGGGATCCGACTTTTATTATTATTATAATGAAATATTGGCATCGCACCCAGGGTTACTTTAAATTCCATTCACCCAACAAAAATCTTCGAGTTATTATGAATAAAATAAATTTCATAATTAATTTCAACCTCACCTTTTTCTGACTGTTAGTTTTGAGAACGGACTCATTCGTTTTATCTTGATTGTCATAAACTCGTGTCATGAAAAACCAATAATGAACTAATTTTTTTTCAAACTATATGAAAGATTAAACATTTCATAATGACCAATTTCTAAACGAAAAACAATTCACGAAACTAGAAATGTACTAGCTGAAATAGTCTCTCAAATTTTAATTTTTTACTCTTCACAATTATTACACTAAGAAATGTTGTTGGTTACCTCTGCAAAATCCAGTCTGCTGTTCTGATTTGTATCCCCAGTTATAGTCTGTAAACTCTAAAAATCCGCACAGAAATGGAATTTCTGTTATATGATTAGCCTCTCCTCCTGCCTCAAGTAAGAGAACATTCCATTCTGGTATCTCAGATAATCTGTTTGCTACCACAGAACCCGATGGTCCTGATCCTACTATGATGAAGTCATAAAGTGTATTCGATGCTGCAAAGAAATGTATATATTCGTCAAACGTATCGAAAGTCATCAGTTACATCAAGCCATAGGACTTATTGAAGATGTTGAACACAATCTTAACTTAGTTTCGAATTATTTTTTAATTTGTGAGTTTGTGTTGTTATTGTTTTATTAGTTCTTTAAACTATTATTCATTCTCCAGTTTTAATTTTGGATTGCTGTTTCAAGCCCATTTCTTTTGATATAAAATATATACGCATACGCACAGTGTGGTTGTCTCACTTGCTCTCAGACAGAGACTGTGTGAGGAAATTATTCAATCCTGGCGATCCTGATCAGGATAATGAGAGAAAGTTATAAATTTGTTGTATTTTCACCAATTTTTGATGAGTCTACAAAGTTTAAAATACATCTGTCCATTTGAAGTTAGTCGATATCGAGTCTAAAGGAGTCGATTACAAACAAACATACAAGTGAAGGTAATAAAAACCCGTTAAAATAAATAACAGTTCGAAAAGCTAAAAAACCACGCTTTAATAGTAACATAAACTGAAAAATAAAAAATATTTAGAAACTAATTTAAGATTCTGTTCTACATCTATCGGTTTAAAGTTAGTCAAAATCGAGTCCAGAGGAGTCGCTTACGAATAAACAAACAAACGTACAAGTGAAGCTAATACAGGCGTGTTGAAAACGAAGCGGTTATCAAAAAACGGAAAAATTTAGGAGACAGCCACCTAAAAATAAATCCGTGAACAAAATAATCATTAGTTTTTTTTTAAATCATTTCGCATCTCAATAGTAGGATAAAATAGGGATAAGGATCAATAGAGGGCAGAATAATGGGGTTGAATTCCCGTGGGTATCGGGCGCATCTCCAAATGGCAGATAGGGGAACGGTCAGGAGAATGGGGGATCTATCCAGGAAGCCAATATGTGGCCTTTCGGGCGAAATCGCCGGACTCCTGGTCAGTGGCAGACATAAACAGGGTGAGGGAAACTAAAACTCCCCAAAAGCCTTTGCAAAACATGCCACCAGCCTACCCAAGCTAAGGTGTAAGGAATCGTGCCGACAGCTGAATGGCCACAGGGTGATATGCGTTAACGAATGATCCCTTTGGGGAACCGGGCGAAACCTCATTGTAATCAGCCTTCTTCTGGTAATGCGGGGCTGTGCCAGAGGTGACCAACTCTTTCCTTGATACTCGTGGGAACACACATATACGAAACAAACACAAAAACAGACACAACAAAAACCAATCCCGAAGCTAGACAGAAGTACTCATACCAATCTATGGCGGTGGCTGGGGATGAACAGAAATGTCCATCCCTATCTATCGCTCGGAATGAGGCTGGACATAGAAGAGCACCTCGTAGACGGCTTATTTGCGGTGCCGAGGCCAAAAAGAGAAAGAGAGCGGAAGAGGCAGGAGTGGTAGCAACTAAAAGTGCTCCTCCGTCCTTCCCTACTCCTCCAACAGCAAGAGCACTTCCTGCGGCAGGCGCCAAGATCTCCACCTTGAATAAAGGCAAGGAACCGGCTGCTCCTGCAAAAAAACGCTCTCACTTGAACACCTCCACTGGGGGAACCTCAGAATTGTTGAAGAAGCCAGGCAACGACAGTAATGTCGGTGCACCTTCCAAAATCTTCGCCGAGGCCGACGTGAGATATTTCAAGGTTGCCAAAGAGAGTGTGTGTTAGGCGAGTCTTGGCATACACCTGCCTATATAAAGGAGATGTTTCCTAGTGACGTGTCCACCTTTTCTGTAAAAGACAGGATGGACGATGCCCTAGGAGGACAACTCTTCGGGTACAATGAGTCACATGTGGCCTAAGTGTTGTGGGTAAACACTCACCTTTTCTACTATTCATAAACATATGTAGAAATATGTTAGGAATCACACGGTAAAAGGTAAGACCTTGTTAGTCCTTAGCTCGCACAAGTTCCTCAACTTCTGAGAGTGGTCGTTGATATGGGAGCGACAGCTGATTAACGGAAAAACATATTTTTTAACAGATATATAATCGGGGTGAATATAAAGGTTCAATTATTAGGACAATTGGTTGAAAATGAAATAGAAAAACATCCAAATTACTGAAATACTAATAAAGAAAAAAATTTGAGAGCAATTATCGACTGATGTATTTGAAAAATTAACGGAACACTATAGTGGTGGACACTATAATTTTTTAAACTAAATAAAAATAAAGTTACATTACAATGAAAATTTCATTGACAATGTTTCCTAATATAAAATATGTTTTGAAGATAAATTATTATCTTGAATTTTGTAAATTAAAACATTAATTTGTCTGAAAAGTTTCGGAATCCCCAATTTATTGAATACGCTGTTACTGCAAAGACTTTGAACAAGATATGTCATGAAAAAAGATGTAAAATCAATATAATTTTTCAAGAATCTCAGTTTCATGATTTTTTGTACAATCATCCTTGGATTTTTAAAAGAGTATGAATTGTATTATTATTTTCTTACCGTCATCATGAGTTTGAGGATACTGTGGAAACAGCAAAGGTCCACCTCTCGTAAGATTAAGAAAAAAGCTCACTATATTTCCTATCACATTGTAATTTCCATTTATGGTTGGTAGTAATACAATCAAAATCACTTGAAGAAAAAACAGGGATTTCTGTAAAACATAAATAAATGAATTAATAAATTGATGGATGTAGCCGTTACTGAGTGATATGAGATTACCATTAAAAATAAGTAATTAACCTGCCTCTGTTCTTATACCACTTGTATTTGTAACTAACTTTACGTTAACGTCCTTGATGAATTCATTTACAAAAATACCTCCTCACACCTCAAGCAGCTAGAAACGATTATTAAAGGTGATATAACTAGATTACCTAAGATGTTCAATTTACATTCTTCGGAGTGTTGACGGTGAAAAAAATTCTCGAAATTGATGTTTTGTCCTATCGAAAACACAAAAACATTATCAAGCAACGAAAACTTCTGTTCTCGAACAATCAGAGGGGCTATCGAAATTGAAAAACGACCCGGTAGTATGAATAAGAGGGATAACGCGCAAAGGTTACCAGCAATGGTGACACATCGTATCACTCCACTCCATGCAAAGCATGTGTAATATACAAGGCACGTCCGTTAGAGTTCAAAACACTTCCGAAAAAAAAATGAAAGACAAATTAAGAGCCCTATGGAGTGGCAGCGCCATATTGAAAATCGCGAAAACACTTTATGATGTTACATAAAAAATATGTAAAGGGGAAAGTTATTGATAATGTAACGAAGAATGTCGCTAACTCATTATTTTCCATTTATTTTTCCAAACATGTTTTTAATTTTTTATTCCTTTGATGAATTTCAAAATTTGTAAGATAGCGACAAAGTACGTTAAAATATAGTCAACTTCTTCACGAAATAAAATATGAAATA
>WOGP01004646.1:0-13821 GCA_015342065.1 Leptinotarsa undecemlineata
TTTTTATTTTTTTCAAAGATTTCAAATCAATTTATATTATATTAGACAATGGAAGTCCGAACTGAAGTAATACACCACGAAACATTGTCAACCACCTTCAAACAAACCATACAAATCAATCGGTTTCGTTAAGAAGCTGGGTTTATTTGGTCGAGTGTGAGTAGGTGTGAGTCACAATAAACCCTTGCGGGTTGTGTTGGTTCGAATAGATCCACTCACTTTGGACCTATCCTAACATAACTATAAAAATCTTACGTCTTGAAGAGGTATCAAAACAACTCTCAAAACTTCAGCATAGGCTTGCAGTCTAATAGTACCTACCTGAAAATAATTTACGTATACTTTCGTACCGTTGATACAACAAATAAGTAGTTCAGGCAATTGCATTAGGGAACGTTTCAACAAAATTGGAGGATATATGAATTTGTGAATTTCATTTTGTTCACTGAAAGAATGGTAATTGGTAAGATGAACTGGAGAAAGTTTTGAACACAATTGTGAATTAAATCATTAAATTCACAGTTCCTTTGCAGATTCTTGAAAATAATATAAAATTTGTAATCACTATGTATGTAAGACTCTCTTTTCAGTTGAAACAAAAAGTTGATAGAACCATTTCGGCGACGAATGATGCCTCACTCTGGATTGTTTTATTAAAAAGTACTAGAAACGCTGCATTTCTTCATAAAATTTGTCCGACCTTGATGCTTTCAAACGGTTTCATTTAGCTTGTGTCCTGTTTGTTTGGGTCAAATTTAGAAATTGCAGTTTGGCTCCTTCCTTTTGATAGATTGATCTAGTTGGTACACACATTTAGTTTTGAGGAAGTTACAATTAAATAAATTCTGTATGGATGGAAATGGATTACGTATTTTTTCACAACTATCTCAATATGGGTATCAGATGATAGGACTTAACTAGTAGAATAGTTGTACATTTAAAAAAATATGCAAATTGAAGATGGCCGCAGCTACTAAATGGCGGATTACATATTATTTCACAACTACTTCAATATATTGCCGTCCAATATTGACGTATTGAAACGATTGGTAAACGGCGTAATCGGCTACATGGCAGAAATTGTTTGGCCTCTGTTTTGTCGAACTCAAATGTACGAAACAGATGTACAGTCAGTTCAGATCAACTTTGGAAGAGACGGCGTACATCTTATCCACTCTAAACCCATATAGTCTGGGTCACCAAATCCTTTTTTTGGAACTTCTGCCCAAAGGCAACTTAACTTATAATCAAGGGAACATTCAATTCACTACTTTTTGAAAAATTTCAAGAGGGACTCGAAAAAATTGCAAAATTTATAAACAATTTAGTGAGAAACAGGTGGGTTTGGTTTTTGGCAACTATTTTGGAAAATATTGAAGATACCCGTAATTTGAAAAAAAGATCCTTTAAGAGGGGGAAATTTTCTAAAAGAAAGTCCCACCTCCGGGAACTCTAGCACCAATAATTATAATTTTAATTCAGAGGCGAAAATAGCGCCAACTCGGACTTTTGAACAATAAAGATTATTTCAACCCATTAAATATCATTATTAAAAAAAAATCACATACCTTCTTGACACTTGAATGGACAAAAATCCATGAAAAAAAATTTTCTTGTGATTATTTTATTAGATATACTTTTTACAAGTTTTAAATTTATATAAAACCCTGATAATTTTTAAACTAAACTCAACTAAAAATCTCAAATTTTATTCACTTCTTGGAGCTTTTTTTGAATGCCTTCAAAAATGACTCCCGTTGGAAAAATAAAAAAATTTGGATTCTCCACTTTGTTAATAATCAAAGACGTTAAAAAGTGAAGAAATCAATTGAAGCAATGAAAAATAAATTTATTATTCAAATTTATTCGTATTTTCATTATTTCAAGTTAGATAAAAATGATTTTCCATAATTTTCAGCTCTATTTGTTTGAAAAATTGGTATAAACAAATGTATTGTTCATAAGATATTTGAATTTTTTTTCATCAGTGATGAATATTATGATTTTAAAAACAAAATCGTTTTTTATTGCTTGAAAACGCATTTGTAAATTAACAATTTTATTGGTTCTAAATATGAGTATTAAGGGACGACTTTTTTCCAATCATAATTTCTATTTCTCTTTGATATTCTGAAGAAAAAAAATTTTCTGGAGATATGACCCGAAGACGATTGTGGATACTAACAATCGATACGTCGTGAAGTAACTTGGCTTGGAATCTTTTAATTTTTAATTTTCATTCCTTGTTAATAATAATTAATAATTTTTCTAATTTTCATCTCGTGCAGTTCTTTGCTTTTTTTTTGGTAAAATAAATTAAATAAACGCAAACAAATATACTTTTTGGTCCTAAAATCTTTAATGTGGTCTACCGACGCCATTCGTTTTCCCAGAACTGTCAAATGTTCAGTATTACCATACAAATATCAAAATTAAATTGTGATAGGATTTTGATAAGTGGTAGAAAATCACATCGGCTCTTTCAAAGCCTGGTTCTTTCATTCATTTATATGTGTTGTGTATATATGTGTATATATATTATACTATTTGTAGTATTTTTTATATGTATCAGACCAAAATATTATTTGACATATTCCATCTATGAAACGTAGCACAAACGATAAATAAATTCTATCTATCTATCTACATCATATTTTTTTTAATAGAACCATTTAACATAATTTTTTTACTTATTTGATGTCCTGTAGAAATTGGAGGTTGACTTTTCACGTCCGTTTTGTTCACAATGTCAGTAAATATCATGGCACTGAATAATTTTTGTGTTTTCGAAAACAATTGCTATCTTATCAAATTTTTAACAAACTATTCCATCATCAACTTTCACATTATTCTGCACAAATTGTATATAAATTGATGGATGTAGTCGTTACTACGTGGAAGGAGATCATAATGAAAAGAGAAATAAAAATTTTTATGTTTTTTACATAGAAATTTTCATTTCTCTTTTCAAAATGTATATGTACTCTATACAAATGTATTCTGAAATCTATTCACGCGGTGAGGAATGAAGAGTCTTCAACAGTCGGGATTCCCAAAGCAATTAACGCGGTACCTTCACAAACCGCTTTTTTTTAGATATATAAATTAAATGCACTGGGATCTGCGATAATCAGTATACACGATACGGTTATCGAGGAGAGTGCCATGGCAGCGAGTATGTACCTGATAGTAATTTTCTTACTCGCGGCGTGGACTTACACAGTTGTTTGTGAGAATATAGACGAGTTTCGGGAGCACACAAAACGGATATCTCCCGATAAGTATCCATGTAGCGAGCCACAACCTAGAGTGTTATATTTGAAAGACCTCGTAGAAGAAAATGTGTACCAGGAGAAATATAGAAATATAATACAGCATGTAAGTGTTTTCGTTTATTTTTTGGAGTTACTTATTGTATAATGTTTTACAATAACATTTCAATTCAAAAAGAAATATTGCATAAGTTCTGATAATTCTTTCTTCAGCTTATATTTTCACTGATTTATTGAAGATGAGATTTGGTGGCGGCCAAGTCATAACAGATGGTAAAATATCGTATTTAAAAACATAAAAACATGAATTTTTCAAGTATTAACAAACATCGAAACAAGTTAAGTTTCGATTTTCCAATGTTATCAATCAAATCATCAGTTGATGCACTGGAAAAAGTTTGAAATCAGAATCGTTTCCCAAAATTTGATATCTGTTAAAATATAGTTTTCAACGTTCATGTGAAAATAATTCGAATACAAAGAACGCTTTTGAAACTCAACTCCTGATCAAGTCAGGTTTTTCTTTTATTTTTTCGATAAATTATATTTCAGATCGTTTTTAGATCCATATTGGAATAAATCACATGAATGTGAGTCCTGAAGCCATCAAACTTTCAAACTACAGCACTTCACTTCAACACTTATCGATATTTTGTATTCATTCAAGATATCCTTGATGATGTTACGGGTATTTACAACTACTACTACTTGTTTTGACAACCATTTTTTTTGGTGTCATCGGCATCGACTACATTGTACATTAATCTCGTGTCTTGGGTAGGCAGTATCAATAACACTACGAGCCACCTAGGGAGCATCATGACTATTCGCAGTCCGTCAGCCATGTAATGTTGCAGAGCCATTCCAGCTTCAATTAAATACATTATCTCGAGAAAAATATTTGGTTGAGGTTGGGATCGAACTCACAACCTTTCATTTGTAAGTCTGGCGCACTACCACTGCGCCGACTATCATTATAATCACTAGTTTACAATAAAATTTTAATTCAAAACAAATCAAATCAATATATGCTTTATTATCCAAGATGTGAACATCTTATTGGCAAAGTCTAGTAAAGTAAAACGTGCAGTGACGGCTCGTGCATTGGAGAACAGGGGAGGCTCAAGTCATGTAGACTATATACACAGAGAAAAGGCCGCCGGAGGCGCAAAATTTTTATGTTGGTGCACGCTTTGCTTAGTACTAAAGTTAGGGCATGGACATGACAATACGTAAAAAGTGCATGAGGAGCTATGGACTTTATTTTAGTATGTAAACCATTTAAATGGTCGACCATGAAAGCAGTCCCATCATAGGTTTGCGCAAACAACTTTTGCCTAAAATTATAGGTGTCACACGTACGAAATAAAAAATTAAACAAATCGTCAGCTGTGCGCCCAGATGAAACATGAAAACACATAAAACGTTTTACCAAATTACTATCTTTGACATACCAAAAACGATTGAAAGTTGTGATGTACTGGTAATATGGGTAGTTTTATCAATTTACCATGTAAAAAAAGAAACACTTTCGGTCTCCTTGCTTATATTTTCCTTAATAATATATGCCACACTGTCTATAAAAAGTGTCAAATTGTGAATCATATTTGCCCCATAACACGAGGTAAATTTTTTAAATCGGAGTATCCTGTTTTAGACCACGGTTGGTATTCGGTTTGTACGGAAAATAAAACACAGGGCCAACAAAAAAGTTTTTCTGGTTTAATGGAGCCGGTTAACCAATCGCATTTATCGTACCAACTAATATTAAATCCTCGATTTTGTCGATTATCTGAAGATTCAATTGAAATCAAACATGGTTGAGACCTTCCCAAAGTTTTAATAATGTACAATTTATTATCATAAGATAAAGACTTGAAATTATTTGTCAGCAACCAATCGACTATATCGTCAGATTTTTTTAATTTCGTCCAACTTATCCATAATAAATAAAAAAAACTTATCGAAAAGTAAAAACCTTAAAACACCTTGAAATTTAAATAAAACACATTAAAAATATTACCATTACCAAAAACACTGCTATAATATAATACTGCCTGTTTTATACACAAATATTATCAAGTAACACTAAAACGATTTACCGAAATATTTTTCATTCCCGGTCCGTCACGGCATCCCGTCCGAATAATCAAATAAAAAACAAACGTAGTCGCACACTAACGGAGACCAACTGGAGGATAGCCTCCTCTGACGATATAATTTTGGCAACTGAAATTACAAATCGGGACGTATGTCGCTGGTTGGATCAGCTTCGTGGAGACCGTGTTTTTTAAAGCGGCTGGAGGCTTGGCTCCCATGCAACGTATGGAATTTATTATTTCGGGTTGATGGTTTATTCGTTATTAGTTCATGGGCGGTGCGTTTGAGTTTTGTTGATGCAGGATACAGTGTGATATGTAATACGTAGTGAGTGATGGTGTTTTTTCGGGCATATTATGTATTTATATTAAAAATTATTGGTAAAGTAATGATATCCAAGCATTTTTAGAAAAGAATAATCATAATTATTTGTCAATATATTTTGATTTATTGCGATGAAAATCCTCAAATTTTATGAGGAGGCTAAGCCTCCATTTCCTCCTCTGACAAGTCGCCGCTGAAAACGTGTATATGGGACAATTAACAAAAATTTATATTGAAGGGGTTATATTTTTAGGAGTGATTAATTTTTGGGAAAGAAAGTTTTTGAGTAGTAGAAAGCCAAAAACTTTCTTTCCCAAAAATAACAAAAATATATACTATAAAATAATGCTTAGAGGCAAGAGGAGAGCATTCATGAGGAACTGTTGCAGATATGGGTACTATTTTAAAAGTTCGGATGAAAGATTTTCAACTTATAATAATATATCTTTAATCATTTTTAAAAGAGAATATTTAGTGGTCAATCCATAACGACTGAAGAATATTGCGTGATTGAGAGGAGACATAGAAAACGTTTCGAATTTTACGAGCTTTAACAAAGACCGGAACCAGTCAAGGTTGGGAATGTGTTACAATGTTTTCGTTTCAATTATCAGTCGGTGCAATGTAGATATGTGTACTAAAATGATTTTTCCAGATACATTAACGATATAATGTTGTTACGACATATTGTTCCTTTGCACAATGCAATGTTCACTTGAGACGTCACAATGCCACGTCATTATACTTACCAGTCTTTTCGCGCTTAATCTACACTAGATGTGTTTTTGTCAATATAAGAGGCATACGTACATTGAAAAGGGATATTTCAAAATATGCCACTATGCCTGTTGTGGCCAATGAACCTATCATGAAGAATATATAGTCTAATCTATTAATCACAGTATATTACAGCGCGTACTTCGAAGAAGAGCTGATTGTAGATAAAATTCAGCTTCAACACTAGTTTCGCTGTGCAATACCTTCTTCACGGATGTTTTCACGTCATGAATTTCATTCACTTTTTGAAGAAACGGTTGGGAAACATGTATTTGTAGCCTGTAACCGTTGAGTGTTTTTCAATTACTCCCAATTTTTCGTGCACTTAATCTAGAATATTTCAGAAATAGAAATGTCTAAGTCAGTTTGTGGCTTTCTTACAGTACATAATACTCTTTTTGAAAGATTATTTAGTGAAAACTTTTTGCACAACCCTTCGTCTGTTGTTCACCTCCTATCGTGTGGTTAATTCAAGAATGACTGTCATAAAAATCATAGATTGTTAGGTCTATTTCTGGGACTACATTCAGCTCTATAATTTCTAACTAGCGACTCGACCCGGCTTCTCACTTGGAGCAAAGTAAATAATAATAATGACTTTTGTAGAAATTCACCCAAACGAAAGTATGTGCACAACTCAATTTGGATTTGTGTTCCTGAAATATTAATTTAAATTGCTACCCAACGTTTTTAATTCAATTGAAGGAATATTAATATAATATTCATCAAAATAACTTTCCAATATGCTACCATTATTTTATACATTGAAATTAAGCTATGCTCAAAATATATTCATATGCTTTTTTGTAGACCTATAAAGTAAACAGTATGTAGCAAATTGTCCTGTTATATCACAAAAGGATTAGGCATTGATAATTGCCCAGCCTTAAAATGTGATTTCGAGACAAGCCAGAGAATCAAAAATCATTTTAAAATCGAGCTGAGCTGAGCCCAAGTCCAAGTTTGGGTAGACTCGAATAGACCTCTAATTTTAACCTTCAGACAGGCAGACAGATACGACGGATGGAACTCTGTTTTATACTCTGTAAAGATATTGACAAAAATCTTCTTTAAATATGTTCATCCACATGGTGCCCTTCAGTAGGCAGAGAACAGAGTCTGAATTGTTCAGATCAGAGAAATGTTTTTAGAATTTGTAATATCTGAATAGATACTGTCTTTGAAGTTTTGAAGTCTTATTATCCTGAGCAAGATAAATACAATTTGAAATGTTATATTTTCTAGACAACTGCAGGAAATACAGTTTTTTATAAAAACAAAAAATAATCATTTCCTAAATGAATCAACTAATGTGGCATACTTATCAAAGTACTGATTGAAAACCGCACATACAATTTAATTTGAATCATTTTTTTTTATTTAGTATATATGATATTTGGGGTTTTTGTCTCATAGTTTTTCATGAATCAGAATATTTTGAGCAATAATCAATAATATCAGCATTAAAATTATCTTTTACTGAAAAGAAAATCATTGTCTTTATCCGAGTTGAAAAAAATAATATCAAACAACTGAAATAAACTTTAAAAATATCCAAAAATAACAACTGAAATTTAGGTAGGTATGTTGATTTTTGAATACAGAAATATTCATCAACAGATTATATAAGGTGTACAATGAGTCAATATGGCATACCTTGTCATTAAGGCAAAATGAGTTCAAGTGACACTTGTGAGATTTTTACTAAACAGTTTACAAATCTGCAACATTTTTTTTACTATAATGCTATTCATCAACAGTTCCATCACATATAGTGTCCGACCGAAAGTTCGGTTTCGGTCAAGTTTCGGCAAAAAAAACGGATTTTGGTTTAGTTTTGGTTTCGGCGGCAAACCTGCCGAAACTACGACGCAAACCGAAACTGCATTCGGGAGTTCCCGCGCTGTGATCGGTCATGTTCGGCTCGTTGAATTTCATACAAGTGATATTAGGTAACAACTCAAATAAGTAATTTTATGTTTAATATTTTTGAAAACCCATCAATAATATTCAAAAAAAGGATCTACACCTACTTAAATAAACACCTCACCTATTTTAAGTATTTTTAAGGTGCCGTTAATATTTTTTCTTAAATAAGGGTTTTTCATGTTGATTATCAATAAGTAAAAATGTTGAAGACTGCATAACGTATTTTCCATCAAAACATAATCCTTGTAAGGAAGTTTCGGTTTCGGACGAAACTGAAACCGTTGCCGAAATTCGTTTTCCGTTTCGGTTTCGGTCGTAAAAACCAGTTTCGATCGGACACTAGTTGATTGTAACTGAAATTAGATGTTTGTAGCTATCATTAAACACATCAAAATGAATGTAATAAATTCGAGTATTTTTCAGCTTAACTAACCTAACATAACCTATCCTAAGCAACATATGTAACCTGAAATCTGAAGTGAAAACTATTTAGAATGCTTTATTTGGAAATAAGCATCTACCCTCAACATCTAACCTGACTTCCAAATTCAAAAACGAACACATGTTAGATGTTCTGGATTGAGAATTATTTCCAACATACTAACATGATTTCGTTTTTGAATTCGGAAGTCAGGTTAGATGTTGAAGGTAGATGCATTTTTCCAAATACAGCATTCTAAAATACGTTAGTTTTTGCTTCAGATTTCAGGTTACATATCTTGGTTAGGATAGGTATGTTTGGTTAGTTCAGTTGAAAAATACACGATTTTATTTCATTCATTTTTGATGTGTTTAATGGTGACTACAAACATCTAATTTCAGATACAATCAATTCCATCGTTTGTAGTTTGTAACAATTGTTATTTTGATTTGAAGTCTGGTAACTACAATAAACTACTATCAATGTATAATATATTTCGAAACTTTTTAGCACAATATTACTTGTATTCCGTAGTTTGAATAATATCAATAGTGTAATAGTATCAGTAACCGATAAGACTACAAAAAAATGAACATTACTATATTTATCAGTATCGTTTGTAGGTGAAGTAGGCTAAAAAAAAAAAGATTTTTTTAAAACGGGTTCCAGCCTGACGGAGCTCCTACATTCGAGGTCAATCACAGTTGAGCAAAATAATTACTCAACAATTGTGTAAGTAAGCTTTGAGAATGTATCTATTTCAAAATTGTTTTTAAACGTTATACTTACAAACTACACCAACGATTTGATCTTCACAAACTTTTTATACTAAATCATTGAATTGACAGCTTTTTCAAAATATAGTTTTTACGAAAAATAAAAATGAGAATATTAATTCTAAGAAAAAAAATAAAGTATACTCCGTCAAAAATTTGTAATGTAGCGAATAAATTGATATTTTTCTTCACAAATAACGATACAAATACACTAATTTTTAAGAATCTTGACAGCAGTCATTGAATTCTAGGCTTGTAAACGAAAGATTGTGAGTTAAAAAATTTTATCCAACTGCAGTTTTTTAACCATTTGGTTTGTGAACTATTAGAAATTGAGGATATTGAGTAGAATTTGGTATGAGTCATAGAAAAAGTATATATTCTACTTGCTCGCATTCACAACCTTCATCCTCTTGAGTAACTTTGTACATTTCAGTACATTTCGTGCCTATAATGTAACTATTTTCCATGATTATGCTGATTATTTGTACATTATTTTACAGAAACCACGAATAATGCAACATGTCTTGCAACAATACCTTACTTGAAGGATTTGCCAAGCCAAAGCGACAAGCTAAAGAAAAGATGAGAAACGGATCATGAAGATATATAGGAAATTATGTCAACAAATTGATCTTTCAAGGCTTTACGGAGATTAGATCCACATAATAATTAACAAATAGGGCAGTTTCATCCCATCGCCTCCCTTATCCGTCCTACTCAAACCTACTTAACCAATATAAAAGCCATATGTATTTACTAATATTTACCACATGGGAAGCATCAACAAATATTTACACTGGATCTTAAGAGGATCGTGAAGCTTTCACAGACGTTTTCTACAGTGAACTCATCGTGGTACGAGGCAATTATATTCTCCAGTTTTTTCTTCAAAAGTGTGTTTCTTATTGATGTGTGTATCGAATTTCTCTTCCCTTCCAGATTTGTGAGGAGACAGATGAATCTTCCACGAGAAATCAGACATTCTCAGCAGGATTCCAACTGGTAGACTGGAAAAGAGATTTGGCCAAGGAAAAGTATAATATTTCAAAAACCGAAACTCACAAACACATGTTGTTATATAAACACGTGTCAAAGTTGAGAAAGATAAATGAAATACAACAAACGGTCTAGTGTTTTTATCTTGATGAGGCTGTAGGATTTTTCAGTTTTCGGTCACGTAAAGCGGATACACATTAAAAGGAATTTCGAGTTGTTAGAAATTAATGTGTTCCGGAATGTTGAAATTTTAGAAATCTTTACCTCCCTAGTTTATGGTTTTGGGTAAGTGGTCGGCCAATTATGATAATAATAAGGCAGCGCTGAGTGTTTCGTTAAATATTTTTCTTTTTGTCGAGGGGTAACATGTGTGAAAAGGTCATTTTTTAAATTGATGGCCACGATTTCGGAGGAAGTCGTAACTTTTTTTTGAGGTCCCTGTTTCTACAGAAATGAAAGAGAAAGAAAAGCAGTAATATGGGATTCATTCATCAAAAATAATAGAGAGGTGCATGAATATTGGCAATAAATAACGATACAAGGACGAATTATTCGACAGAAATTACAAAAATAATAGTTTCACTACTAAAATTGAAGATTCGACAAAATATATAGGATATCCGCTATTGAAAATTAAATTTTGACGACAAACTCACTGAAGACAAAGGTTAAAAACTGGGAAATGCACCGTGACCCTATATTTTGAAATAATTAGCTTTGGTATCCCTTGACTCGGACAGATGGATGATTCAATAGAGTTTATGCAATGAAAATTGTTCAGAGGTTCAGAGATGTTATTGTAGAAAAGTAGTTTTTCTTCGTAGACTCTTCTTAACACATCGAAATAGTCTTACATAACAATCCCTTTTCTTTCATGCAAATTACGAAAAAACTTTTTATCTTTCCTTTTTCCCATCTTGTTACAAACAATGAGATAAACTTCCAAAAGAAAAAAAATAGTAAAGTTTAAAATAAACTATACAAAGATGTGTGGATACAAACTGGAAGACAAAGCCTTCTCGAAACAACTTCTTTCACTTGAACATAGAATTAGATCAAAGAAAGAGTACTTTTTAAATATATATTTCCCTATGAACCTTGAATTATACAAAAATCACTTTTTTCTACTTAGTTTGTACTCTGGCACCCATCTCATTACCTAATCAGGCTTTTTCAGAAAACATTACAAGACAAAGAAGCAGATACAAAGGCAGAAATAGACATTCAAATACAGATATCACATGGAATATTGAAAAATTAAAAATGATTTTGAAAGTAAAAAATACACTAACGTAGTAGAAAGATTTCAATGTACTTGATTATACAGAGTGTAACTAAATAAGTGTAAAATATTTAAGGAGGTGATTCCTCATCGAAAAAAAATAGGATCTTTCATATAAAGAAATTTCATTGGAGCATACCTTGTTAAGATACAGCCCCTTAAAGGCTGTACATAAATTTTAGGGGATGTGTTTTCCACCCCTTACAACCATGGGGTAAACCAAATAAATTACTGGATAAGGGTCTTTTTGGTAGTACAAAACGTCAGGTTGATTTCAATATTGTACTTCTTCAGTGCTCGTGAAAAAAATTGTTATACAAATTTTATGTACCCCCTTTATGGGGCTGTATCTTAACAAGGGATGCTCTAAAGAAGTTTCCTTACATGAAAGATCCTATTTTTTTTTCGATGGGGAATCACTTCCTTGAATGGTTTACACTTATTCAGTTACACTCTGTATAATAAACTTAATGAAGGAGAGATACATACGTACTTGAAAATAAATATTTCGAAATACAATCTCGAAATATTCATCTCTCCCAACTACATACATTGTAGCTCCTGGTAAATGCCTTCTGGCAAACAACTTCCCTGACTAATACCACACTGAAAATTGAATTATATCCTACAGACATTTATGCAAGATACCTGACAGAAGTTGGTCTCGCAGATGTTTTTCGTTCATTCATCAGCAGGACCATGCGCTGAAATCATTCGTCTGAAAAAAATATTGTTAACTAGGAACAGCTTCATCTGGGCCCCAAGCAGGAAAGAAACAACCAATACTCTAACAGAAATCTACTCGAATAATTTCAGGATGGTCCTGCTGCTAGATGAACGAGAAACATCTGCGAGACTAACCTCTGTGAGGTATATTGCATAAATGCCTCTCGGATACAATTCACTATCTAGCATGGTATCAGCCAGGAAAGTAGTTGTTTTCCTACGATGTAGGTAGTTAAGAAAATTGAGAAATATTCACTGTCTAGTAATTATGTAATAGGTAAGTGTAAACATATCAACTGAAACTTTCAATTGATACGCCAATAAGAGTACTTTGACCACGCCACTGAAGATGACTGCCGCAGTTGTCTTTCTCTTCAATCCTCAAAGCAGTTCTGATATGCGCTCTTTAGTGAATTTTGGAGCACTCTCAGCGATATGGTAACTCCGTTCTGTTATGGATCTATACAATCTTGGTAGTAGAAAAAAGTCGCAGGAAGCAAAATCTGGTTAATACGGGGGCTAAGACTTGTGTTGTTGTTTTCGGGAGTTTGCAGGGTATCAAAATTAGGGTTAGTCTAAAAAAAATATCGGCGTATGCGGAGGATATCACCGTATATATCAAAGACGAAAGAGATGTAGATACTATTAACAGAATAATCAGGATATATGAAAAAGGTGCAAATGCTAGAATAAAAGTCCATAAATCCGAAATTTTACCTCTTGGACGAATGACGGAGTTACAACAAACTGCCATAAGGAATTTTCCAGTAAAAAAAAGAAACTAAAATCTTGGGAATAATTATTTCAGACAGATTTCGAAATATGGTGAATGAAAATTGGGACACGGTTATTAAAAACATTAGGTTGATTTTACTCTTGAACTATGTGAGTGATTTGAATTTAATTAGGAAAGTGTGGTTTGTGCAAACATATGTTTTGTCTAAAGTATGGTATTTGGCACAGGTGATCCCTCTTCCGAAAAAATATAGCAAAAAAAACACTTCTCACGGGAAATTACATATGGCATAGGGTGGATAGAGATCAGTTGTACCTGTCGTATAAAAAAGGAGGACTGAACTTGAACAATGTCGATGGGAAGGCATTAGCTTCATTTCTTAAAACAAAAGCGAGGTCAAGGATAACTGTTGACAAATCAGTGATATTCGAAAATAATCATGATAGTATGCACCTTACATAAAAAATATTAGTAAAAGT
>WOGP01004647.1:0-13819 GCA_015342065.1 Leptinotarsa undecemlineata
CCATTTTTTCATATTATGTACTGGAAGGGAGATATTGAGGGTGGGAAGTTTTCAAATTGACACACTGTATATATATACTCCATACGATTCTGTGATAAACGTTTTTATTTTATTTATTAATTTATTAATCATGATTTCTTATAAATTTTGCATGATGAAATATCTAAAAATTGTTGATAACTTTTTTTTCAATTCATATTCAGCTATGTCTGTTTTCATATTTAACAATGGCAGTTAATAATATAGAATATGAATTGTTCACGTAACTTGTTTATTAAATTGTTTTAAACAAATAGAGAAATTCAATATTTTTGAAAAATTTTTTTCTACAATTTTGTTGTCTAGAGATAATTATGATTAAAAAAAATGGTTTCTAAATTTTAATTTTTAATTGTTTGAAATCGAATTTTTTATATTTCCATTGTTTAAATAATTAGTTGCGAAATAATTTTGCTTTTAAAAATCATAATTTACACTTTTAAATAATTTGGCAAAAAACATCATATTCGTTATTATCAAGTTGTTTAATTACACCTAAAATAAATAATTGGACTGTATTAGTTTTGAAATGGATTTTCATCGGCCATTCCCTTTTAATGAACTTATTCATACTACACCATACTCATAACTCATGGATATCTCACCTCACGAAGATGTCATCTACAGAATCAACAAAAAACTCAAGCCTTGCGTATCCAAGACAAAAAAGCTCCCCCCCCCAGCAGTCCGTTGCAAAGCCAAACTTCACCATTCACTGGCGAATGGGAAATTGATTTTCATCTTTCTCCGCTGGGTAATCCAAAAAAAATTATACTCGTACGTTACTCAACATCAGTACTTTATTTCGACATAATATTCATTATTGGTATTAGGCTGAAATATGGGCTTGAATCTCATCTGGTTGCTTTGCAGTGAAAGCTGCAGAGATAAACAAAAAAAATCACGATCGGTGTGACGTAAGAGCTTATTCATCTTGGCGAGGCAAATCTTGAATTTTCTGTTGATCCTATAGATGTCCTCTTCGTAAGAAAATATATTAATTTTTACTTCCACTCAGTATTGTTCTCTGAGGACAATGGGGTCCAAAAATGTAGGTAGTACCAGTGACGATATTCAGGGCTGATCAAAACAACGCTCTCTGGAGTTGGATCACGAAGACTCCACTAGTACAAGAACTTCACTGGATCACTTTCGTTTTCCTACTTGTTTGTTTCATTTACGACGTCCTCGCCAACGGAATCTCTAAATGGCGAAGGCTTACTCCATTTCCACAATATTATTTTGAATGGATAACGTGGTGGTATTTCGGGACATATCACATTTGCTTGATAGGAAACATGCTTCAGGTGAGAAATATGTTCGAAAAAACAGAATAAATATACATTGAATGCTAATCTTCAGAAAAAACTAATGAGACGATATTAAATATGAATATGGAACAAATATCATCAATAAATGAATATAGTATCTAATATACAGAATGAAAAAATAATGAAAAATATTCCAAAACTGGTTTCTCATATTATATTTATTATTTGAATCCATAATTATCACATTTCTCATTCAATTAAAGGTTTCCAAGATCAGAAAGAGGTTGGATAGAGAAAATAATGCCAATAATCCTTCCTGTTTCATGAACTCAGACCAGAAGATTGAAGACGTTTTTCGGATAGGAAAGTAGACAGAGATATCATGAGATCCCATGTTACATATAAAAGAAGTTACGTTATAACTTGAAGAAACATCAAACTCATTTTTAGATATTGAGAAAGATGAATGTTTCTCTGATCAATTTTCGTTTACAAATTTTTCTACCCCAAATTTCACAAGATATCTACTTGCAATAAACCAGTCGCTTCCAGAGTAACTTTCCATAAAATCACCAAGAGGAGGACCTATCATATGGGCAGGAAACTTCTTACGCTAACACAAAGATAGCGATAATAATAATCAATCCATATTATTTTCAGTTACAAATTTGTACACGTTTCACAGCTGTTGGAATATCAGTTTGTGTGATAGGACAGTTTGAGTGAAGCAACCTTTGTTAGTTTAAAAAAATAAATAAAAAGGAAATTCGTGTGTTAATGAAGCATTGATTTCTGGCGAAAATAAATACTGTTGAAGCCAAGGCTTGGCTTGATAAACATTATTCGGACTTTGCACCAGGAAAAAAATCAACTATTGAGAAGTGGTTTGTTAAGTTTGAACGAGGTGAAATGAGCACCGAGGACGATGCATGCACTGGACGCCCCAAAGAGGCTGTTACCGACGATAACATCATAAAAGTTCACAAAGTGGAGTGGATCGGGATAGCTGAGCCTTCGGAAATATCAAAGGAACGTGTTAAACATATTATGCAAGAATATTTGAGTATACGAAAGCTTTGTTCGAAGTGGATGCCGCGCAAGCTCATCATCGACCAAAAGCAACATCGAATTGATGATTATAAGCACTGTTTGAGCTGTTCCACCATAAAAACACAATTTATGTATCGAAATAAAAATCAGGTGGACAATGTTTATAGAACACCCTATATGTATGAAAAATTGTATGTATTATTAACACATACATAAAAATGGTAAACATCCAAAAAACTTGATTCAAATCACCAAGTACTAGGAAACTGTATATCTACAGATATTTGTAAAAATCTTACAAAGAAAGGAAGAAAGCAATCAATTTATACAAAGATATTAACTGTATATAGATCATGCAAAAAAGTAACTTTTAGACACACACTTGAAGAAAAACCCCTCTCGAAACAGCTACTTTTATATAAACATTGAATTACACGAAAGAAAAATACTTTCGAAAAAACTATTCTCATATGAATTATACAGAAATCACGTCTCTCTATTCAGTTTGTATTCCAAACGTTAGTTATGGAATTGAAGTAGATATCATTCACAGGATTGCTACAAAACATAGTATATGAAACGGGTCATCCTCACTGGTGGGCATCCGGTGTTTCGGAAAAAGGCACCTGCCTTATTACCTCTTCAGCACCAATTTGGATAATATTATAGAATGAAGCACTCAGATCATTCATAAAGTTACAACTTTATCACGAATGTGTTGAATCTACTCATATTATCCAGTATGTAACGACATTCATTCGTTCATTTAGGAAAGATTAATTTTTGTGAAAGGAAGGTTTTGGATTGAACGGGTTATATTTTAGGGGTGATTAATTTATGGGAAAGAAAGTTTTTGGTTGTATACCAGTGAGGATGACAGTGTTCCATGTAAGTGCAATTTGTTACCATTCATTTAAAGTAGAACTCATATGAATGATATCTGATTTTATTACACTACGAATGTTTGAAATACAAACTGAGTAGAGAAAAGTATCTTCTGTATAATTCAGTGTTCATATGGAAGTATTTGTTTCGTGTAATTCAATGTTTATATGAAAGTAGCTGTTTCAGGAGGACTTTTTTTCAGTTTGTATCTGAAAGTTACTTCTTTGAAGTAAAGATGAAGGTTTTGAATTTCTACTTCTTCATTTTTATATAAAAATGTGATAATTCATTCAAATTTTACACATTTGATAAATATTTGACACTAATAGAAACATATGTGTCCTTGCCGAAAGATAATTCTAAATCACTCAATTTACTGCCAAATTCAGTCCAGTAACTTTGATTCTGGAATAAGCAACTTCTTATTTTTATTTTACCATGATTTTAATAATAAATTATTTCATTAACGATATAACAGATTTGGTTACAGTTTTTTCATTCAGATCAATCTTAAAATGAATATAAACAAAAGATTTTCATTCAATTTAATAACAGCTCGTCATACCTATAGAATAGTCTGATCGCTGTACACAACTGCTAGACAAGTTTCAGTTGAAATAGTTACCATAATTACTGTCATGTATGTAAGCAAAGTCTATCAATTAGAACGCTCTGACTCATTTATCATTTTTTTTATAAATGTGAAGAAATGCATCCCACTTGTTTCGAAGGGCGTTGGTACGGATTATAATAAAAATGCAGCAATTACTACGCAGAAATGTATTTTTCCCTTTTGCCTTATGCGGGAAAAATAAATAGCTGTAATTATATGTTGAATATATAATTGAGTTGAGTTTCACAACAATTTTGCAAGAAAAGGCAACAACGTGCACCTACAGAGTATTGCGGTGTTTCGTTGAATTAGCAGAGATTTCTCGACATAATCCTGTAAAATATTACCGTTTGATATTTTTCCAAGGTTGCCAGAAAGAAATATATTTCTGATTGCCTTCAGCTCATATCTGAATAAAAAATGGAAGTGAATGAAAAAGAATTACACTTGTCGAACCTCGTTAAAATTTATCGAGTCCCAGGCACTTTGCTGTTTGGGTCGGATCTTTCCTGCACCAATGAGAGGTAATACCTCGTAACCGGTCTGTAGGTGATCTACCTGATTACTGCTGTTTGGGTCTGATCTGTCCTGCACCGATGTGAGTTAATACCTCGAAACCCAATTACTTTCAGCATGGTCCTGCTGCTAAATGAACAAGAAACATCTGCGAGACTAACCTCAATATCCACCGCGGTATTAGCCGGGAAAGTTGTTGTTTTCCGATAGGCATTTACAAGATCCTACTGTATAGATAGTTGGGAGAGATAATTGTTTGGAGATTTTATTTCAAAATATTCATTTTCTTATACTCAATATACGAAGACATTTTTTAAAAAGAAAGCTACGCACAACTATTTTTTATGTAAATATGTTACATATTTGAAGGTAGTTGAACAATGTTTTGTGGTGCATTTCATCAGTTCGGACTTCCATGGTGTAAAATGATATAAATTGATTTGAAATCCCTGAAAGAATTTGTAAAAAATTAAAAGATTAGCTGAACAATAACAATTTTATTAAGCGAAAACATACAAGCAACTAAAAAAAATCATAAAAATCGAAGTATTAACACGAGCTGAAAAAATTTAAATAGTATTAACAAGAAATGAAAATTAAAATGTTTCAAACCAAGTTACTTCACGACGTTTCGACTGTTAGTATCAACAATCGTCTTCGGGTGATAACTGGACTTATTCCTCTCAGATCTGACTATTTGTAGGTCATTCCATTGCTTTCACCTATCCCCTCTTCCCTCTCCCGCTTCATTGGTTTTAGCGGTGGCTGATCGATTGGTGGGAGTTGGTTGTGTTACGCTTTCTTAGAGGTTTCCATATGTTACGCATCTCTACACTAGCTTGGCTAAATGCGTTGTTGAACAACAAATATGCGACTTCTTTGAAATTTTCTCCTAAACCAGTGTTCCTCTTTGTGAATGATTTCAGCTTGAGGCCACTTGATGTTATGTTGATGAGTCCAATCATACTCTGCTATTCCGGATTTGCTGGTTTCTCCTTGCTGTGTGTGTTTCTTGTGCTCGGCAAGGCGAACTTTCAATGACCTCTTAGCAATGTATGATTCTCCACACTCACAGGGTATCCGGTCTGTGCAATTCTTGGAACCACAGTTGACTTCAAAGTAACGATGGAACAGGCTTTAGCTAGAAGACAGCAAGAGCTACACAAAGAAGAGAAGCCGCCATAACCAGTACTTGTACTTTCCTACATCAGAGGATGGTCGGGAAGAATCCAAGTATCCAAATATATGTTCCAAGGATCTAAGTATATGTTATACTTGGAAAAAGGATGGGTCCAAGTATAACATCAGAACCTGCTTTAGACCACTGCTTTAGAACACTATCCATCCGTAGCAGTCTCACGAAAACCACGCCACCAAACGCGGACTGCGACTCCAAGTGGGCTCAAACTGAAATCATCCACAAGGAAGAACACTAGTTTAGGAGAAAATTGAAAGATGTCGCATATATGTTGTCCAACAATGCATTTAGCCAAGCTAGCGAAGAGATACGTCACATCAAGCGGAACACGACCAACTCCCGCCAAACAATCAGCTCCCGCTCAAACCAGTGAAGCGGAGAGAGGGAAGAGGGAATAGATGAAATCACTCGAATGACTAATAAATAGTCAGATCTTGGAGGAATAAGTCCAGTTATCACCCGAAAATGATTGTTGATGTTAACAATCGAAACGTTGTGAAGTAACTTGGTTTGGAATCGTTTAATTTTTAAATTTCATTTCTTATTATTGATTTTCTAATTGTTTTTAGCTCGTGTCAATAGTTCAATTTTTTATTTTTTTGGTAGTTGCTTGCATGTTATTTCATTGTAATTTCAATTTTTGCTTAATGAAATTGTTATTGTTCAGCTAATCTTTTTAATTTTTTACAGATTCTTTCAGGTATTTCAAATCAATTTATATCATAGAAAATGGAAGTCCGAACTGATGATATGATACATATTGTTTGAACCATATAAATAAGTATGAATCATCGCTTCAAAAGATTTGTTATTTCAAATTAAAACCACGTTTTCTCCTGGACTTCCGAATAAAATACTTCATTGCTCATATTTTGATCAATTTTGAACATCCTCAAAAATTTAAATCAAGTATTTCACAAGTCGATATTTCAGCATCACTTCATTAGTTTAAACTACAATAATAAAAACCCACACAATTTATACATATACCTAATATACCAATTAAAAGACACTGATTATTATCTTAGAATTCTTAGATCATAAGAAATAAATGTCTTGAGTTCATGTTTCCTAAGCTGTATGAATGGATAAAATGATAGATGTAATTAATAGTCAAATCTGTGAATATTTTGAAATTCCATTATGTTTATGTTCATGATAATATAACTTTTTTTATGAGTACAGTAAAATATAATAGCTTTTTTCTTGCAACGTACCAGAAAATATAAATATCAAAGAGAAAAAAAAACGAATGCCAAGTTTCCATACATACAACAGATTTGGCATTACATAACCTTGTAGAAAAAATCGCAGATTCCTTAACAATGGAGAGATTGCGATGGCCGTATTTCTCGGTATTGAAGGGGTATTTGACAATATACCACCTGAATATTAATGGAGTTTTATCCCAACACCAAACCGGTAATTTAACACTCTGACACATGTTTCGATCCCCATCTTCAAGAGGAAGGTTCAACTAAGATGATCACTTGGTGATTGAAACGCGTGTCGAGGTATTAAATTAACGGTTTGGTGTTGTGATCAAACTTCAGTTATATTCATTGCTATACCAAAGGTTCCAAACAGTGCATTATAAATAGAAAATGTACCACCTATTGGATCAGCGTTTGATGAAAAACACATAGAATCGACTATAACTGGTTGTATCTACGCCATGCCTGTAAACAGAATAGCAACCATGACCCTTCAGGATGAGACCATTAAATTCAGAATTGCCAGAGGTTGTCCTCAGGAAGGGTCATCTGTGGTCACCCCCGACATGTAATCTGCTTGATGTACTTGACAGAAAGGAAGTGGATCTGCAAGATTATACAGATGATGACGTCGTGAAAGGTATCTAGTAATATTTCCGGAAGAACGCTGAACAAATATTTGTGACCCAGCAAAACTATAATAGTTCCCTTCACCACAAAGAGAAATCTGGGTGATTGAATAATGGTTTTCAATAATGATGCACCGATAATGAACCTTATGAGTATTTATGGAAAATCTTAGGGTTTAGGTCAAAAACAAATCCATTGAATATATGTGATGATTGACAGACCAATGTTCGCGCATGGAGTACTTTAATGGAAGTGGACATTTTGACAGCAGAAGACTCAGACAAAGATTTATGGTGCACAGAAACATACTTTTTTGGGACTATCCCTCGTGCCATCAGCACCACACCCCCAGTGATCATGAAAATTACACAAAATGAGATCATGTGAAGCGTAGCAGACTGCTGGCTGACACTGAAAGTCATAGAATTCCGGGAATGGCCCCTTTGCAATTGATTTGTACGAGGAAAGATTGGAAGACATCGTTTTCACACATGAGTCATTTGAAATATTCTCTGACAGTCAAGTGACCCTTGGTTGTTACCGTGCATTGTTCATGTTGGTAGTGAACTGCCAATAAGAAGACTTGACGAATTGTATCTGGTCTTGATTTCTGGCCACACTTGCCTGGGAAGTGCGGACTCTCTTGCAAGGAATAGCGCTGGGAGGTGGTTCATCACACCAGAACCTGTCATTTGCATCGCTTTAGGTTTTACACAGAACACTTGGACTGCAAGATAATTTTCAAAATTCTGTGAAAATCTATCAAATCCATTCCAAGACATCCTTCGAAGAATGGTATCAAACAACTGTTAAACTACACGTAAGATCACGCTCTCTGACAGGCCTACTTACAAGTCACTACCGTCTGGATAAATATATGCAGAGACTTGTATGTCGTAAGACATCACGTGACATCTCTTTTTGGAGGATGAATAAACAACAGAGCACATACTAGTGATAGTTTGGCAGAGTTTTACTCTTGACATCTGAAATATTACTCATCAAATGAGATAATCAATCTAGTTGAGAATTTGCAATTCATTTTGCCGAGTTGGAATACGTGTGAACCACAATAAACCATTACAGTTTGCAGTGTAGGGTCGAATAGACATTCACTTTGGACCTCACCTGGCTAGCACATAAAATGAAATGTATTCAAATTCATTTTGAAAACTAAATTACATGAGCATTTATGCGCTTGACGGAATAACCTAAATCACTGTGCTAATGTCTTGGAACTTGGATCAATGCGATATCGGATGAATAGCCGTTTCACTTTTGGAAGAATATTTCATAAAACACTCGTGTCATATATATCGATTCATTTCTTATTTTTTGTGGGAGTTCTAAATCCTTCACGTCTTTTACATCGATTTTATTATCATTATTAAAAGAATATACTTAATTTTTTTTATATAATTCTGACTTTTTACTCGAAATTTTCTAAAAGTCTCACTCCAAATAGGAATCTAGTAAACTTCATTTAAACAAAACTTATGGCTCTTTTATGTCTTCGTATATAGTTTCTGCTTATTGAACCCACTAGTAGTGGGCTATCAGTTAGTTACAGAGTCAGTTTTAATAATATCACAAGATAGCATTCAATCCAACAACAGTAAGCTCAAACGGAGCTCAAATATGGAGTAAAATTAAAGGATAATTTGCAAGCAAAACTGTAAAATTAATCTTGATACTCATAAATCAGGCCCTGAGAATGATTATCAGATCTAATTATTTTTCAAAATAGGTCCCTACCAAGTTGGTTGATCAGGCTATGTATATGAAAGTGTGTTAAAATGTTGTTGACATCCTATTTTGATTAAAGAAAAGTACTGCTGCACTTGGCTCATGCTGCCAATGAAAATAATTTCCAATACCAGATATTTTTAACCTTGTTAGATATCAAGATATTCCTATGATATAATATACTATATACATTCTGAAAAAATCTGCAATGTTGTAAATGAGTATTGCCTGACTACGACATATTCAGTTTATGAAAGTAAATCACGATTTATCATTTTTTCATTCACAGCGAATGTTTTATGGCAATAATAACACCTTGCACGATTTCAGGTTTGCCAAGTGATGATATTAAAAAAAATGAAATTGCACTTTTTAGTAACCAGTCAATATATAGATTCCATTTTTTATTTTTACTTTTCAACATATTTACATTCTCAAAATATGAAATGTTGATTTTGAATTGAACAGTTTTGAAGCATTTATTCGTTGAGTTGTCTAGCAAAAACGTATACTGAGAGATGAAAAAATACCTACCGAAGCAATTTTTATTCAACATATACGAATTGCCTTTGAAAGTCATGATAAATGTGAATTTACTGAATGAAATCATTTCGCATCAACTTTAATAATAGGTAAATCTCTGTTTACAATGAATGTACTTGATGAAAATAAGTTTCCTCATACACCAAAACCGATTTTTTCAATTAATTATGGTATATGGTTCAATATAAAATTCTTTCTCCAGAAATATATTGTAGGGAACTATTGTTTCTCTCGAATTTTTCATGAACTGAGCAGTAGAACGAATTTTACATGAACTGAGCAGTAGAAAAGTACATAAATTGTTTTTTTCCAAAATCAAAAACGCGCATCGAGAGACACTATTTTTGTCTGGTGTGGGAATAGTATTATCAAAGGATAATAAGATATTTTTGCAATACTTAGGCTTTGTATACAAATTGAAACAACTCATCAAGCTTAGTTTTTGTCCGGCCTCAATTCCAACTAGCTAGAAGGAATGATTTGTTTATCCTTATAAACTTTATTGCAATAGTTATAATAATTATAAATTAGTTTTGAAGAAAAATTACTTTCACAGTAAAAAAAAGGATAAAAACCTGTCCGTTATTAGGATACTTCAGTGAGGATGGATTGAATATAATCAATTGAATAATAAGTATTTATTTTTATTAATTTGATTTTCAATGGTTTCTCAGGTATATGGAATGTGTAATAAAATTGGTAATTTGAAAGTAACATTTTCGTAAATATTTTCTCAAAAGTGGCATTTCTAAACGGTGAATACTGAAGCCTGTCCGCTCTTAAGGAGCTGAGGGCTAATTTCAAGTGTATCATGTTTGAATTTTTTTATTGGTGTATATATATGTGCCAAGAGGAAACCAAATTCATGTGCCAACTTATATTTTCTAGGTAGTTAAAATGCATACTTCATTACACTTAAAAATAATGTTTAGTCTATGAGGAAGATAGTTTTTGTAGGTGTCAAAAAAAATTTGAAATTGGCACTGACGACGGGGTGGCGTCACTTCTTGAAATCATTGAAACATCGACATCACCATTTATATAAACATTCGGTGACAACAAACCCATCAACTGAACCATAAACCGAACGATAAAAACTTCCACATAATATCACCTTGAAAAATGAATCACGAAATCCACTTAATTACAGCGACAACATCATTAGATAACTAGTTAATCGACGAAATCTCTCACCTAGCAATATTGAAAACTAGTCCCAATGGCATTGTTCAAAAGTTGTCGAACAATCGAAAGTCTCAGCCGATCAGTTCACTTTAAATGCATCGCGACAATATGAACTCAATTAGAATCAAGATAACAGTGAAATTCAAATGTTTAAGCGCCGATCGATCAGCCGCGTTTTCAGCGTTTGATAGTCACCAAGGCACACCACGACCGGATCAGAAGCGGACAGGTGAATAGTTAGAAGTCAGGTGGAGTGAAAACTTCATACTAACGTCGGCCGGATGTATGTGTTATGGCGGGGAAACAAACTTTTGTACGAACTTGAGGAAAATGTTAAAGTATCCTTGGACACGACAAAGTCTCTTAGTAGGCCAATTAAAATAATTTTTGAGAAGAAGGAATAAATAACAGCATAGAAATAGTTATTAAGAGAAGAATACCTTACATTACCTGAAATGAATTGAATTCGACCGAAGGTACGGGAGATGAAATTGAGTGAATATTAGGGATGGAAAATGCTTTTTCACGTTTATACTGAAACTAAATTTTCAGTCTAAAAAAACTTAAGATAAAAGTTCTATTTATGTATCGAAAAGATTCATAAATTTTATATAAAGTGTTTTTTTATATAACCTACAATTTCTACAGAAAAATTGGTCCTACAGATATTTTTCACAAAATATTCAAAATTGCTTTTTAGTTTGATTATAAACATGAAAGAACAAAAAATATTATTGTGCTAGAAACAGGATCAGACTGTTTACTTTCAGATGTTGTGAAAAAAAGTATATTATTAATAATCAAAATAACCTGTTTTATCTGTTCTACAAATGTTATATTGATGTTTTGAAAATAATAATATAACTAGGTGTATTCGAGTGCTGCATTTAACGAGAATTTTTAATTCATGTCTGATATCTTGAAGTATATTTAGTATGGTATATTTAGTATGTCCTGTATACAAAAGTGGTGAAAAATCATATATAGAGAATTACAGACCCATATCTATTTCATATATGTTTTCTAAAATTTTTTAGATTATTTTATATAATCGCATATATGCGTCTGTGCAACGGCAACTATCTCAACATCAACATGGAATTGTTACTAAGCGTTCTACTGTTACACATCTAGTCATTATTACTCAATTTATTTCCGAGGCATTAGATAACAATGGCTAAGTTGATGTTATATACACGGATTTCTCTAAAGCATTTGATAAAATTGATCATGGTATCTTGCTCAATAAACTGATGAATTTTGGTTTTTCGAATACTGCATGTCAGCAATCCTATCTGACGTAGAAAACAATTCGTCTTCAATAACGGTTATAAATCTAGAACATATATAGGGCTCCAACCTAAGTCCTCTTTTGTTTTTATTGTTTATTAATGACTTATATGAAAATTCAGCTTGTGAGCGGTTATGTTTTGCGGATAACTTGAAATCATTTTCTATAATTAAGGAAGTAGATGATTGTGTAAATATTCATTCTCAATTAGAATTTCTTGTTGCATGGTGCAGCAATAATAAATTGCAACTCAATGTGGAGAAATGTAAAGTAGTGAGTTATAGTCGAAAAAAAAAGTTTTATACATTCCCGTATACAGGATTCAGATCTGCTGAGATGTAATGAGATCAAAGACCTAGGGGTGATATTCGATTATGAATTAACATTTGGTAGACATATTTCACAAAAAGCTTCAGAATTTCTCAGAGCTTATTGTTAGAAATTGCAGAAACTTTCATGATATTAAAGCCATGAAGCTGTTGTATTTCACCTAGGTACGTTCGAAGAATATGCAAGTATAGTCTGGAGCCCTTTCTATGATATTCATAACATATCTATTGAAAAAGTTCAAAGAAAGTTTTGTAAATTTTTAATTTTCAGAATAGATGGTTTTTACCTTAAGAGAGGTATCAGTAATGATGTCATATATGAACGTTTGGAACTTTTTGGTTTAGAACATCGCTGAAAATGTGCGTCGCTCATATTTTCATTCAAGTTAGTGAATGAGAAAGTTGACTGTCTTAAAATTCTTGAAAAAATTAACTTCTATGTACCACGGCCAGCTTCACGATATCAATCCATTTTTAGACCTCTCGGAACAAGAACTACTTACAGAAGTACTTACTAAATCACTTACCAAAATCATAATTTAGTTTTAATGTTTGCATGGCAACACTGAATATCTGTCATCCACAATCAACAGTGTTGCGAAAACGAATGGCATCGGTAGACCACAACAAAAATTCAAGGATCAAAAAGTAAGTTTTTTTGCGTTCACTTAATTTTTTTACAAAGAAAAGTGCAGCACGACTTCATAAAATTGATATGTTGTATTGTTACGCATATATTTACATTATATTACCATAATATTGATGTCACAATGTTTACGCGAAATAGCTGTATTTCGAGATTACAACTTAAATGACAAAATATTTTGAAAGAGCCACTTGTGAAGGCTTTGAAAGAGCCGGCTCCAGGATGTAGCACCGATTCAGCTCCTCCTAGAATAATCGCTCAAAGGGGGTCGAAACAAATTGAACAAGTTATTTCTGCTGAACGAGGTACGCTCATGACGACAATTTTTTTTATTAATGCTGCAGGTGACACTCTACTACCCGTGTTTCTATTCCCACGGCTAAATTATAACGAACACATTAGCTTTGTTCTGGTTCGACGAAATTTAGGTTCTAGGACGTCAGGATCATGCTCAGTTCATATAGAGCGTTCTGGTTTATTGAGGATAATTTCGGACTGTTGAATTCTTTGTTCTGGTTTTATTCATGTGGAAATTTGTTTGGGCTATTTGCTAGGATGCTTTTTCATTTATTTGATTTGAATAATTGATGATTGAGGGTAGACTGAAATGACTATAAGGATACGCTACATAACAAAATGGACATGATCAATAGTATTTTCTTG
>WOGP01004648.1:0-13815 GCA_015342065.1 Leptinotarsa undecemlineata
AATGGACCCTGCGAGGCCAACCGAGTGTTCATTACTAATTCAGATTCATTACTTGTTTAGTATTCGTTCCACACAGTTCAGTAAAAATTATTCAGAGTATAATTTGTAATTTCATTATTGTATTGAGTAAAGAGTTGTAATTGAAATAAAAGTGTTTTAAAAAAGTCATATTCAAAAGAGTGAATATAACAATTGGCGCAGTCGTAGTAGGATCTGACAACGTTGCTAGAACAAGGAAACCCTAACTGGTAGCGGCGGATTCTAATCCCTCAACAGAGAAAGAACCAACAACCCCTGAGGAGTCATCACTCGAAGAAGCAGCGGAAGGAACACCTGGTGAAGCCCCTGGCTAGACGACTTCGAGAACACGACGAATCGGAATGAAGATTCTCTTATTGTAAGTCGATATTGAATTGTCTCGATTTATTTACCATCTATTTTGCAATTTATTTACCATCATTTTTGAAAATTCAATAATCACACCGATTGATTATTGTGAAGAAAAAAAAAACAAACAAAAAGTACTGTTCGATCATTCAAATTTTGACACCAAAAATTTGAAAAGAAATTAAAATGGCTCAAAATCAACCAGAACCAGAAGCAATCGAACCATATAAACTATCTGAAGTATTTTCAATAGTGCCCGAATTCGAAGGTGATCAAATATTTTTGAACACTTTCTTAAATGCTTGTGATTGTGCATATCGCATGTCTACAGCTGACCAACGCGATCTCTTAGTAATTCACATCAAAAACAAACTCAGAGGTAGAGCAGCACAATTGATAAGTTCAAGAAATCCTGGAACTTATCCAGAAATCAAACATTTGCTAAATTTATACTTTGGAGACTCTAGAGATTTAACATCACTGATTCACGACCTCCAGCGTATAAAACAATTAACAAATGAAACACCTTTAATATTTTTCAACCGCCTTCAAGTCCATAATGCCAAAATGCATGCTTGTGTACAAAAATCCGTTCTTACTGCAGAACAGAAACACGCGCAATCTACATTAATTGAAACAATGGCATTAAACACGCTTTTAACCGGACTCGAACCGCGAATAGGTCAAGTAATTCGTGCCTCCAACCCGGCAGATCTACTTGAAGCCCATATCAGAATAAGGAGAGAAATGCAACTTTCCTATTTCGAAACCCAGAAAAACGAAAGACCCAATCAAACACGTCCTCAACAAACAATCAGACGAAATCCCCAACCAATGACACAAAGAACTTGTCACACTTGTGGTCGATTAGGTCACATTTCGACAGAATGCCGAATGAGACAACAACAACCCCAAAACAACCATCAATATCTCAATCAAAACATTACGAGACAACCAAACCCCCAACCCAATCAAAATTCTCCAAGAATAAATCCTCAATCAAATCAAAATTTCTCAAGAGCAAATTTTCAACCAAATTCCCAACCAAACAGGCCCCAGATAAATCAAAATCAGACTCGACCTCAATACCAAAACCAATTCAGACCACCTGTAATTCAAAGAAATCCGAATTACCCTGGTAATTTCAATCAGAACCAAAGAGCTCATTTCATGACGTATGAATCCCAAGATTATCATACAGGTGATAATCAAAACTATCACACAGATGATAGCTACAACTATCAATCTGACGACTACAACAACATCGATAATAACTATGATTACTATAATTCCAGTGATCAAGATTATCAATACAATCAAACCCAAATACCTGAAGATCAGTCAACGTATCAGGATTTTCTTTCACTCCCGAATACGAACCACCCACCTATTCAGCCCCATACGACCAACAACCAGTTAATCGATCCAATATTAGAAGTCCAATCCCAAATTCAGTCCCTGAATATACAAGACTTCAACCCCAACGCGAATTTTCCAGAACAAGAACAAACTTTCATGTAAGCCCCATGTTTTCAATGAATTCGAAGAATCTATACTACATCAAAGACTCTTCCAACACTTTCAAAATCCTCATCGATACAGGTGCAGGCATATCAATTTTTAAACCCAAAACGTGCGAAAAATATCCTAACAGATTCCCTGAAAATGTCACTATACAAGGTATCACTGACCAGAAGATCATCGTAAATGAATCCACCTTAATAAATTTCACAAAAAACGACCCACACAAAGTCTTTATCTACGATCTAGACATCGACTTTGACGGTTTACTTGGATCTGACTTTCTTGAACATTATAAGTGCATAATTGACCTGAAAAACGGACAACTTATAACAAACTTCAAAACAGTTCCTTTGTTCAAAGTTTCAGACACAGACAACCACACACCCACCGAAAAACCAAACCAAATTAAAATAGAACCTCGAATGGAGAGAATATTCAAATTGCATTGCGATCTCAAAAACACTGAAGCTATACTGTTAGCTGAAGAAAAAGAGAAAGTAAGAATTCCCAACGCCATAGTCAAAATTGATGAAAACGGCATGTTCTATACATCTATTATAAATACAAACGCGATCCCAAAACGAATTGATTTCTCCGAAATAAAACTCGAACCACTTCCAACACGCGAAACAATTTTGAACATTAACAAGTCATTTTCTCAAAATAACGCCCCTATTGACCGTATTCAAGAAATAAAAGCCCAATTGAGAACAGAACATCTCAACGAAGAGGAACATCAATCAATAACAGATTTATGTCTCCAATTCGAAGATATCTTTTATTTAGAAGGAGATAATCTTACCTTCACCAATGAAATAAAGCATACCATCGATACCAAGGATGCTAGACCCGTCTTTACTAAATCCTACAGGTACCCACAGGTACACAAGGAAGAAGTAAAAACACAAATATCGAAAATGTTAAACCAAGGTATTATACAACCTTCAATATCCCCATGGTCATCCCCAGTTTGGGTTGTGCCCAAAAAAATGGATGCCTCTGGCAAACAAAAATGGAGAGTTGTCATCGATTACCGAAAACTCAATGAGCTAACGGTTGACGACAAATACCCACTTCCCAACATCTCAGACCTCCTAGACCAGCTTGGTAAATGTGAATATTTCACCACGCTTGATCTCGCTTCCGGATTTCACCAAATCGAAATCGAACCCAAGGATATTCCCAAAACGGCTTTCTCCGTAGACAATGGACACTACGAATTTGTTCGTATGCCATTCGGATTAAAAAATGCACCCAGTACATTCCAGAGAGTTATGGATAATGTTCTTCTAGGTATACAGAACGAAAGATGTCTAGTATACATGGACGACATCATCGTATATTCTCCCACCATCCATGAACACATAGCAAGGTTGACTGAAGTATTTAAAAGACTTCGAAAAGCGAACCTAAAAATCCAACCAGATAAGTGCGAATTTTTAAGAAAAGAAGTTGCCTATCTTGGACATGTCATTACCCAAAATGGAGTCAAACCCAATCCAACAAAAATCGACTGTATCCAAAATTTCCCTGAACCAAAATCCCAGAAAGAAATAAAATCATTCTTAGGTTTAGCTGGATACTATAGACGATTTATTTGCAATTTTGCCAAAATATCAAAACCTTTGACCAAACTGTTACAAAAAGATATACCTTTCAACTTTGACGCTGAATGCAGACAAGCATTCGAACAACTTAAAAATGTACTCATAACGAGCCCCATTCTTATCTACCCGAATTTTGAAGAACCATTTTTGCTCACCACTGATGCTAGTGCGTTTGCAATAGGTGCCATCTTATCACAAGGTCCCATTGGCAAAGATCTCCCAATAGCCTATGCGTCCAGAACACTCTGCACCGCAGAATCGAAGTACTCAACTATAGAAAGAGAACTTCTTGCCATCGTTTGGGCAGTAAAACACTTTCGCCCATATCTTTTCGGACGAAAATTTCGACTAATTACCGATCATAGACCTCTCACCTGGCTTTTTTCAATAAAAGACCCTGGTAGCAGATTAGCACGCTGGCGACTCAAACTCGAAGAGTATGATTACCAAATCGAATATAAACCTGGTAAAATCAACAAAAATGCAGATGCATTATCTCGAATCAAAGTCAATTACTTCAAAGAATGCGCAAACTTCCAACATAAAATTTCCATTCACGCATCAAATGAAAATGAAAATGAAGTAAAAACAGAACCCGAAATAGACAACCCTGATGAAGACAACCCTGATGAAAACAACCCTGATGAAAACAACCCTGAAAACGAAATACCCTTAGAAACTATTCAAGAAGAATTTAATACATTTGTTAACTTGTATAAATCAAAATCCCTAATCGATTATTCTAAAATAGAGTTCGATAATTCTCAACTTCTTGACAAACATCATAAAAATATTATTAGTTTCTTCTGGCAAAATAAGCTAGAACCACTACATTATAAAATCATAGAAGATCTTTTCGAAGAACACCCAGAATTTTATGACAACAAAATCAACATACTTTCTAGCAAATCAGTAAAAGACAGGAAATACTACATCATTCCCCTTCCTTTTGATCCTGAAGCTGTTATAGAACACATGTTCTATATAATATATAAATCCCAAAATGAACTTGATCTTAGAAAAACTTTTTCGATTGAAAATAACTTAGAATTACCTATATTAGAAATATTTTCATTTATTTTTGCCGATAAAGAAATCAAATTAAAAGTCTGTCAAAATCTAACGACAACTCCTGACCCTGATCAAATTCCTATAATAATTGATCAATGTCATTCAGGAAAAACAAATTTACACCGTGGCATCAACGAAACTATCAGAAGAGTAAAACAAAAATATAACTGGCAAGGTATCATTAAAGACGTTGAAAATTTCGTGAAAAAATGCGAAATTTGTCAAAGAATCAAAATTTGCCGAAAAAACCTCAGCACACCCCTCGTTATAACTGAAACACCAAAAGCCCCTTTTGAACGTATCAATATAGACATTTTTGAAATTCCTACCAAATACTATGCTTTGACTATAAGAGATGAATTAACAAAATTCACCCAAGCATACGCCATAGAAGACAAATCGTCTAAATCAGTCGTAAACACCCTACTTCTCTATTTTCAACATTACGGTACACCTGTAAGAATACATTGCGACTACGGTAGAGAATTTACCAGCCAACTTATGAAAGACTTATGTTTTTTGTATGATATAAAACTCACATACTCAAGTGTAAATCACCCACAATCGAATGGATCAATCGAAAGATTTCATGCAACATTCGCTGAAATGATTCGTGCCCATAAAGCTGAAAATCCCGACGAACACCCCCTGAACGTATTACCATACGTAGTTATTTGCTACAATAATACGAAAAATAAAACAACAGGCTTCACGCCGTATGAATTGATATTCGGACATACATCTAGCCGATCCCCAGAAACACTCTACAATCAAAAAGACCTAATTACGAAATACGTCAGAGATCTCAACAATCGCATGACATATTTTTACAAATTAGCTAGAGCAAAGACCGAAAGACAAAAAGAAAAGTCCAAAATCAGATTTGATAGGACAGTTTCAGAAAACGTCCCCGAATACAAAATAGGAGACAAAGTTTACGTTAAAGAATCACAAATTTCAAATAAACTTGAAAACAAATTCAATGGACCATTTGAAATATTAGAAATTTTCCCCAACTCCGCGACATTAGTAAATTGGAAAACGCGAAATAAAACAAAAGTAAATTTTGACCGCTTGAAACCTTTTTATGAATAATTATAATCTTTTTCAGGACACTCTTGCTGTCATCAACAGCCAGTGCCCAATTCAACTTAGAATCAATCAATAATTCGATTGGCGTTTTCTTCCATCAAGAAGGAACCCTCAAAATAACAAACGAAAAATGGACCCTTTTGGTCTACAAAGACTTGTCATCCATCAAAGACGCTCTATACAACAACGATAAAATCTTAGATAACCTTATTTACTTCCTCGACAAAGACGAGCCTAGAATACTAGCTTTCAAAGCTCAAATAAAAACACACATCAGTCTTCTAAGTCAAATATCTGACTCATTACAAGTTAAATTTAGAGATATCTTTACGGACACAGAAAAGTTCGAAAAAAGAACAAAACGTGGTTTAATAAATGGTGTAGGAACATTTTGGAAAGCAATAACCGGAAATCTTGACGCATCCGATGGAGAATATTTCACGGATTGTATCAACAAAATAAGCCAAGACGAACATCAAATCGAAAACTTATTAAAAAACCAAATATCCGTAACCACCTCGGTGATCAAAAGCTTCAACTCTACTATTCAGAAACTTCAAGTTGATGAAGAAACCTTCAATCAAGATATAAAAGAAATTGAAAAATCCCTAATGGAAATATCAGACGATATGGCATTTTACGAAGCTCAAATAAAAACCCTAGAAATATGCGAATCACTTATGGAAAGTTACCTATTTCTTGAAACTTTCATTGCTGACATTGTAAACTCAATCACATTCGCTCGATTGAAAATAATTCATGGTTCAATAATAACATCAGTAGACTTGTTTCATTCACTTCAAGTAATATCACAGACGTTGAATAAAAATAATTTACCTCTATATGTCAGTATTGGAAACATTCCTCAATACCTAGACCTTATAGAGTTACAAGCTTATCAAACAGATAACAAAATAGTATTTGTTTTAAATATTCCCCTAGTAGAGCCTGAAACATACACACTCTTTCATCTGTATCCAATACCAATCTTGGATGCTCGAACAAAACTTCATCATATATTATTAACATTTCAAAAATTTATCGCGAGAGACGACGATTCAATGTTGTACATCTCTTTTCAAAATTTGAATAATTGTAAAGTGATTAATCATGACTTGAAAATTTGTGCAGAAGTGCTTCCATATCCTATAGACAGTAACGCTATCTGCGAAGCCCAGCTTCTCAAACAAGCATTGAAGCTACCCGAAAACTGCAAATCAACAGTGATCTACGCAAAGGACTACAACGTTCAAGTGATTTCTCAAAACCTGTGGCTGATATCAATATCCGACCCTTTACCAGTCACTATAAACTGCATTAACAGAGAAGTAATCACAAAAATCATCGAATCAAATACTCTCCTGAAACTCCAGCCTGAATGCAATGCCTTCATTGGAAACACGAGAGTTCATTCCAAATATTTCGTTGAAAGATACAAGAATGTAACTTACAACAAACATGCAATCCAGATACCATATCGATGCTGTGACCATCTCCCGGAAAAATCAAAACTCCCGGAGCTGAAACCCTTAAGACTAAGTAAAATAAATGTTGACGATCTCAACATAGCTGAACACAAGTTAAACCAGTATTCTGACGAACTGGATAAACTTATTAACGAACCGTTTGTGAACAAACACATTTCGTGGTTCACGTATTTCACAATTGCGCTTATCATCGCATTAGTGATCTTGTATATTTTCTGCAAGTGCCGTCGCAAGAAATCAATTGCGATCGGAATCACCACTTCAAGCAACGATAATCCACCGAGACCACCAAGAACGAGAACAATACCCAGAACCCTAGCAAGATTCGTCCCTAGGAGAAGACCCAGCGTCCGACCAGGAGAACCCGTCGAAGAAGACATCGAGCTAACTACAAATTTTAATGATAAAACATTTTCTTGATAAAAGTTGCTGCAAAGCACCAACTTTTCTTTGATAAAGGGAGTTGTTATATCGTAAATAAGACGATCCCACTGGTATCATATTACCAGATAACGACTTTCAACATTGTAACCCAGCAGAGTCAGCAGAATTCGATACTCTTGTTTATCAATTGTCTACTGCTGACACCGCTGTTAATATATTATAAATGGACCCTGCGAGGCCAACCGAGTGTTCATTACTAATTCAGATTCATTACTTGTTTAGTATTCGTTCCACACAGTTCAGTAAAAATTATTCAGAGTATAATTTGTAATTTCATTATTGTATTGAGTAAAGAGTTGTAGTTGAAATAAAAGTGTTTTAAAAAAGTCATATTCAAAAGAGTGAATATAACATATACCTAATTCTGGAAATTATTACGGTAACACATCTGTCTTATTATGATTCATGTCTTGGGGACGGAAATAAATTTGTTGATGATAGATCAGACATTTCAGTTATTGACAAAGGAGTTTGTGAAAAAATCCATAAAGCTCATTTGAAGAACGTAAAAAGAAAAAGAGATTTTTCATTCAATATAGATGTTTAGAGAAGAATTAAAATACTGTCACAAGCGTCTTTAAAATTTATGACAAAATAAGCTCCAAGGGACAACTTGGATATTGTTAAGAAAAAAGTTTCCCGTTTAGTTTATAATTTAGCATATGAAACATCATTTCGATTCTAATTCCGTGGTGTCAGTAGGATAATATTAGGTTAGAAAATCCTATTTCAACCTATGTTGGATTTGCTGAATTATTATAGAGATAGCCAATATTTTTCATTCTTGATGGAGGAACTCAGTGCAGGATGTTCCTGATTCTGAGAGAACTATCAGTTTCTGTTTCTGATAGATTTGTTGTCATTTTGGTATACTGGTTATCTTGAAGATAATTGTATTAAGATTTGGTGTAATCACCTCAAGTTGAGGCAGACATATTCAATTATGACTTTTTCCCGACTAATGACAAATCCTGATTCAGACTTCTCGATATTAGTAATCTTTTTAGGATATGTGGTACACAGAGCTAGCGTAGCCAGTACTTCAATGAGTTGTACACCGTTTTATATAAAATATCCCTTTGGTGGTGTATTTTTTTGAGAGGAGTTGGCAAATCAAATTATATCTTTGATATAAAAGATATCTATAAATATCTTTTTCATCACCCATTTCTGTTTTATTACTCATAAGAAGTTTAAGGTCTGTTCGAATGTCACCTATTATTTATTTTCCCAACACACGTATAATTAGTTTCCAGAACAGATTGTCAAATTTTTCATTCCAATACGACCGATTTAATCGGATACATATTGAGGTAGAATTTATGTATTGGTTAAACCGAATGTCAGGTATGAGGTGTTTCCAAAATTATTCGGGTGAATTCCTCAGGATAGAATTGCGCGGTCGGTGATCTTCGATCATGAGAACGGCAAGGAGATGGAACCATTTGTGAAAAAAAGATTGAACAAGAATCTCCAGATGGGATTTGTCAAATGATGAGCCATGTGGATCAATTTCGAAAATTTGAACGAACTTGTTTCAGGTATAGTTTAATATATTGATTTTGAAAGTTCCGTAAAAGGTGGCCCTTCCTGAGTCACAACCACTTTTCCAGATCGAGTGACGCCATCTCGTCAAACACATTCTTCATGATATTTTTGTTTAACGAAACCCTTCGTTTGGGCAGGTATGGAAACCCATTTTGATACTTTCAAAATACTTTTCAGTGAATCGAACTCTTGAATGCATGTTCATTATGGAAATTGTTCTTTTCAGAGTTTTTAGTGTTGGAGACTTTTAACTGAAGTTTTTTCGCAGAAAAATTCCAACAGAACTCGTCTGAAGTCAAGGAATCGATTTTCAAATGAATTTTTCATCTTTAATCATTATGGTTATTGAAAAAAAAATTACACACGTTTAAATGACAAATTTGGAGCATATATAGATTTTTATTTCTCCCCTTGTTCAATCTTCCAGTCAGTATTTTGTGAATATCAAGTATTTTCAGAATATCTGATTTTTACAGATTCAGTTCTTTGCTGAGATTTAAAGGATTCAATTTGATTAGTTTTGGGTACACAGTCGACCAGATCACGTACCAAGATAAGTGTACCTAATAAGGCCCTTTGTTTGAAGATGATTGACAATGTTTCTTGACGATTTTCATTAGTTCGGACTTCCATTGTCTGATATTATATAAAATGATTTGAAATCTTTGTAAAACTAAAAAAGAAGAATGCTCTTTTTTTATTTCTTTCAGAGATTTCAAATCATTTTATATAATATCAGACAATGGAAGTCCGAACTAATAAAATTCAAAAAAGGCCCTCTTAATATTTGTGGGTTATTTTTTGGGTAATGAAACCACCATAAAACTCTCGGAATCAAAGGGGAGATAAATGACATATTTAAATTTGATACGAAATAATTAAATTTTGTCAAATATATTTCAAGGTGTTAAAAAACGGTTGCTTCTTAACCTGGACCCATACTATGTATCTAATAAGGCCCACTTTTGAAATGCCACAATTGATGAAATAAAACAAGAATGAAAGATAGAACTTTTATTTTTCAACAAATAATACTCTAAATAATCATTGTGAACAGTCTGGATATATGAAAATTATGTCTGCATCATCTGCCGAAAATCCTACACACTTTTCATAAATATATCGTTAACAGTTGCCACAAAGTATAGTATCCTCAACAGTATCCTCATTGCAGACAAAACAATACCAACTTTCTTTGTTCTCCGTTGTTTTTTGAGGTTTCAGATAAACAAAGTTCATTTTCCTCTTCTTATTTTTCAGTTGTTTCAGCCAAGTTATTATAGGCAAAAGGTGCAGGTATTCCGTTTCATTGGCAATATTCATGGACAGAACGCCTTATCACTATAGATGTTAGGAGCTTTCCAACACCAGCAAGCCTAAAAATAAAAATGAAGGACGGCCAAGTTTCTTTCCCCCTTTCCACTAAGCAAATGATTTCTCAGTGTTCGACAGACAATACTAAATTATTTGGCGGCTATTCTTACTGAGCTCCCATTTTGACTGCTTGCAAGGCCGAAGCCATTTGTTTTTCAGTCCATAAACCTCTGGGCTTCTTAAACTTTTCAATACCTATACCTTCTGAAACAAAGTTTATCAACTTACGAAACGTATTAATGTGGTTGTCCTAAAGCCTGCCCAACCTTATTAACAACACTGTCAGTGGCCAATGTTTATGGACATTAAAATTATTTACGTTTCAATAAACCTAAAGTGATGTATATACTATGAAAAAATAGTAATGAAGTATACAAATGACATGCCGATTCAAAAAATATCCCATACATGAGTATATTATATTTACCACAAAATTATATTGGATGTATAACCATGGAAGCACATGAACGAATAATCGTATAAAAGCCACGTTTGGTATCTTTGCTGAACTCAGTGTAAATATTTGCATCTAGATAGCTCTACTGGGTTTACGCATTGTAGCATATTGCGGTCATTTGTCAATGATGCGGTTTGAGGGAGTATGGTATCGGGCTTTATTTGGCGCACCTACCTCATTTATTTTATTGTCTGTGCGGCGTCCAACTTAAATCTCTATAAAAAAAATCTATTCAATTGCTGAAATTTCAGGATACTGTAAAGTTTTGTTATAGTGCATACCGACGAAGAGCTACCGTACATATTGTGCTCATCTTTCGAGTAAATTCATTATGATGATTATATTACGTGAAAAATAAAGTCACACACTATAGTGAATACAATTTCATATTTGAACGCCATTTTCATTTCTCATATTTTTTTTTAATAACTATTTTCGATATTTTCAAAAATGAAGCTTTTTCACTTTCGAGAAAAATTACACATCTTGTATACAACTGAAAAAATTTGATAATCGATTATTACTTCAAGTTACAGTATTCTACGCGGTTCAATCGACTGAGATACTCTTCCCTTTGTGGAAAACAACTGACTTATCCAAGTCTCTCAGTCAAGTCTGCTGCCTTGATGTCCTACTGTGTTTTTTCTCATGTACCTACTAGTCTGTATAAATTGTATTGCTGGACGTTGTGGCGTACTCACTTGAAAAAATGAAATTTCAATTAAAAAAAAAAACATTCTCAACACCAATTTTACCTTAGTCACTACCAAGACGTGGAATCAAATTCTTGAGATTTGATTGAGAAATTAAGATGTTCTTTAGTAAGCTGAGAGGGCGCCAGCTAAGAGCCAATAAATATACTTATATAAATTGACGAGAAATGGGGAATCAAATAAAATGAATGGAGATATATGAATATATAATTGATCAATAAATATATGGGAGAATGCAACAATGTTTGTTACTCACTCAAATATGGCATACATAGTATTGAATTTGTTAACAAGTATAATAATACGTCTTTATACTCACCTAGGGGTGGAACAAAGCCACTCACAAGAGGTAACAGCAGTGAAAAACTCTCTCCGCGGCAAGTATCAGTACAAACTTTGACAGATCTGGTCATCGGTATTGTCAGGGAAGAACAAAGTTGCTGCATCAAATATGCTTGCCATTCCACTCTACTCGTTTGGATTCGTGAAGTGGACTCGGAAGGAGCTGTATCAACTCGACGTAAAGACCCGAAAAATGATGCATCTCTATAGGTGTTTGCATCCCAAATCGTCAGTTCTACAGTTGTACTTTCCACGACAGGAAGGACGTGAATTTTTAAGTTTGGAGTATCTTCATGACAGATTCTTACTGGATACAGCCTGTAAAGTTGTCAGGAGTTCGAATTCCCTTCTCTGCATGGTCCGTGACCATGAGAGAGCAGGAATTGGAGCATTTCTCCTTAGAGCAACTGCCCGATCAGCTGATGAACTCGGTATAGTTTTCGACTCTGAACGAGGTGACGACAACTCTGTCACCGAGTTGGAACCCGTTTAGCAAAAAGCTCAGATAAATACCGCAGAGATCCTCTTACTTCTGCGTAGATACAAGGATAAGCCAATGCATGGGGTCTTCTTCAATAACATTGGAGACCTTGGCTTATCGAAGCGCCTGACGTTCGCTTTTCTCTGGTCGAGTGAGCTGGAGTAGGAAACTGAGGGGTTCATCATGGCTTGCCAGGATGGTGTGTTCATCATCTCAGGTGAGAAATGTTAAAACTGCATACACATAACTGATAAATCAGAAAAGAAATCGTATTTCGTGTAAAAAAATTTTTATTTGTAAATTGCGAAGCGCTTTCGGCTGTTACGCCATCATCAGTGCGATACCTGCAAGTAAGTAATATTCAATGATATTTTATTTGATTTTAATTTTAGATTGAACTTTAAATTCTTTTATATTGTAGAAATGCTTACTCGTCAATTATATACAAGAAGATCCTGCTGTCTTAAGGTGAAACAACTTCAGTAAAAACCACTCTGAGTGGACATGAAAATGAACATCACAATAAGCAAACATTTGCATAGAATGTGAATATTTTTGTTTGAATTTTTTTTAAATAATTTTCATTTTTGAAGAAAACCATCTCCAACATGCAAAGTACGAGAATGAAAAGGAAGTTTAAATTTGACATTGACATAAAGTCTTCAACTATTACAGAACATATTTGGTTTGACAAATGATATGTTTAGTGACCACAGTACGTTAAGCTTTCCAAATTGAGCAAAAAAACATTCAATTGGAATTCTGAGAAATGTTGATTTTTGAAATGATTAAATTAATTGTCTATGTAAAGGAATATATGATCTATTTAATTGTACTTGCGTATTTAGGCAAATGGGGTTGTTGTGTAATTCTTTGTCTATTTGTAAATCTTCTAGACAATCCAACCTATTGAAATTTTTTGAACTGACTTCTTTTAAAATATGTGAATTACGATTGGAACTGAAATTATGTATATTAAATTTGATGTGTTGACCAAAAGCTGATTTGTCTGGTTTATTCAGGTGTTCATTTATGCGAACTTGTCTTCGGTTCATTCGGGTTTTGAAGCCTAGCTCCCTTACCCTTTTATCTGATTATTGTCCAGGGGGACAAATGGGTTCATAACTGATGGGGTGGCGATATGAAGTCCTCGGACATCAGTACCGCCCTTTCACGGTTAACCCCTGCCTGGCTGGGGTGGGATGGATGAAAAAACTATTCGTCCGTTAACGGGGGACATGAGGGCCTCATTCGACAGAGTGTCGGGGCCTTCTATATCGGGAGGGGT
>WOGP01004649.1:0-13815 GCA_015342065.1 Leptinotarsa undecemlineata
ATTTTGACTGAACAAAGATTGTAGAACAATGAACTTGATGAGATGAATCTGTCAAGCTAGCAAAATTTATTTTTATGCCATGTTAGGGTGGAAATGTGTAGTCTAAATTATCATTAGCATTATCGCTAAGAGGTTGAATTATTTCGTTCGCATTGATTTCAACTAAATGTTATTGTTAATTTTTCGATATTCTGCGCAAATTTCAGAGTAATCTTTTGTTCTATCGTTTGATGTCGAATCTATCAGATATATTTATTAATATCTGAGCGATTATAAATATGTTGTTCATTGTATTGTTGCTGTTCACAAAAAATCTTCAATACTCGAGAAAACCATATTTCAGTACTCTCAAATTCAAGTTATTGTCAAAAGTAGTGCATCAATATGCATAACGAATACGCATGTGCGGATATTTCTCAACTATGTTACATGCAATGTGCAATGCGATCATTAACGTAAATTTAACGTTGATTTAACGCTAATTTGAATTTGGCTACATGGTTCAGGACCACAAAAATATTTTTAGGTTCCCTTTCCGCCAAATTTTCTTCAGAGCCGGTTCTTTTGTAATCATTAGATGCCGCTGTTTTTAATTTTATTTATTATTCTAAAACAACGTTACATTTTCTCAAGAAGGAATTCCTTACCACTATTATGCCCATCTAAGAAAGTGATATTTAATAAGAATTATAGATGTCCTACGTCCTATTTGATTTTTTCAATTGATTATTGAACGTTTTTGAGTGATAATTCATAGAAATAAATCTGTTTCAGTTCATGAATGAGAAAAAAATTACACAAAAATGTATAAAGTAAACTTTGCAGATTTTTTAAAAGAAAATGTATAGAATTACAAGCAATCGGTTACTTTTCTTTGTATTGGCATCAGGTTTGATTGAGTTAGTAGACAAATTTCAATTCAGTTCTGAACATAGTTTCTGTATTTTAAAACTTAAGAATTTAGTAAGCATACTTAGTTTACTTGAAATCAGATTACTTGGTAAAGTTAGACTAGTTATAGTACTAGTTATACTATAGTAGTATAGTATAGTTATTCCGTGTTAGGAATCACACGTTTAAAAAGTAAGACCTCGTTAGTCCTTAGCTCGCACAAGTTTCTCAACTTCTGCGAGTTGTCGTTCGTATGGGGGGCGGCAGCTGATTAACGGAAAAACAGATTTTAAACAGAACAGACAACAAAAAATGTGAGAAAACGGTAGATATATAAAATTAGTCTGAAATGATGGCTGAAATATACTATCTGGTTTTGTTAACAAAGACTTTTTCTTTGTAAAATACATTATTTTATCACAAAAACCTTTTTATGTCACCGACCTCAAGTCGTGGGTTTTCAAATTTATCCAAAAAGTTGCTGATGAGGAGTTGAAAACAAATGTTTTTACCTGAAACGTCGAAGGACACCTAGAGAATGAAAGTTTTCATGAGTGAAATTTCATTGATACTCTTTCATATGTGTATCATTCTTGAAAATAATATCTGATTCAATTCCATTATAAATGTTTGTAGTGAAAGCCACAATAAAACCGCAACCCGGGTTGCGGTGGAGGTCGAATAGACCCACTCACTTTTGGTCTAAAAGCTGAATGAGAAACACCAATTTTCGTGTAATAATATGTTCATATATTTGGAAATACTTACCTAAGTAGTTGTTTCATATGGATTTTTTTCGAGTTTGTATTTGAAAGAAACTTCTGGGCATGATCTACAGTTCTTTGTGAATAGTTTTTATTGATTAATTCAGTTAGTATCTCACTCTCCCCAGAAAATTTTCAGTGGAAAGCCAAATGGCGTTTTTCTAAAAACCTGATCTTTCCTGAATAAATATTTCATTTCCAAATGTTTTTCCAGTTCAGTATTTGCATTTTACGATATTTTTTCCATACCAAGTAACTGGGCGAGTTTGTTACTGCTGGTAATTTTGAAATGTTTTCAAAAAACGGTACAAGATGAAGCCTTCTTTCAGGTTAAACATTCAAATAAAATGTTCGAGTAAATATTTTGTTTAAAAAAATTGTGAAAAACAAAATTTCAATTAATTTTTTTCTCGTTCAAGCACACTATTTTTTATTTGACCAGTTTCAATATTGTTGATTTTTTATTTTTCTAACAGGCTCCTGCACATGTCTATAAGATGACTAATAATTTCAAAGGGAGTGACTTCGGTACAATGACACGCCCTTGAATTATTATCTTAACAAAAACTAACTTTAGCATGATTTCAGATGGAAAATAAAATATAAATCAACATTTCTGACAAATAAACTGCAATTTGTCACAAATTTCACTTGATTTTTGAAAAGTACTATATCGACAAATCTGGATATCTATGAAATTATTGGAGCTGTCACAATGGCCGACCAGTCCATGCAAATGCACGAATCAACCCCTACAGAAGACCCTCACGTCTACATTATAGATTTTACAAACAAAATCGACGGTCATTCCCAATCGATATCCGATATCATTACTCACCTCGTATTTGACTCCAGCCAGTCTTAACCAGGTTTCCGCTTTGAGACAATAGGGCGAAAGAGACGGCAACAGGGGGGTACGCGAAAATTGATACAAATATACGACTTCCTTTTCGAAGTTGGTCTTGTGAACGGCGACTTTCGGGGGCGCGGGGGCTTTTTCTTTGGCCGATACAGGCGCGTCGCCGGCATTTTCCTGCTTACCGGCAGCCTCCTCCGCTTTGGCTTCGGCCGCGGATTCTTCTTTGAGTTCTTTGGTTTCGGTCGCGGGGACGTTATTCTCAACTTCAGTGGCCATGATCGCCTTTGTCGGTTTTATAAGAACGAGAGAACACACAACAAAACACTCGACGACACAGAACACAACTACTACGACGAACAGATATGAATCGGATCTACCCTGCAAGCCTACTCAACCGACACAAGACAAGAACAAAGTCAAGCTGGCAAACTGCGCGAGAGAATCGAGGACGGCGGCGGGCAAGTCGAGCAATGACGTCACTCTTCGGCTGGAGACGCGAGCACGCGAGAGCCGCTTTCACCCCACCCGCGCTTTGTTACCATGCACATGCACCGAGCCCCACCCTTGTGCATCTCTTGTCGCCTCTGTTCGGTGGACGTTGACCTAAGTTGCGTACAGGGTTTCCCAATGAAAGTTACACCCTGAAAAAAGAAACTCGGAAAATATACCTTTCTACTATGATTCAGACGAAAATTCAGCACCAATAGTAATACTAGGTCGATGCAAATGGTTTTTGGACAGAAAATTTTCATGACAGCAGGATATTAGTTATTGAAGACAGAAAATGTTGTACTCTTTGTGGGAAAAACAACTTGAATTCGATCCAAGATATGAGGAGGGATGAAATGGATTGCATTTAAAAAATAGAATATACAGTGCATTTCTCTAATGTCCCCCCCTTTTATTTTTTGAACGAGTCAACTTAAAAAATTGAAATTTGGGATAATGAAATTATTGAATTAATACTTTATTTTGAAGTGAAGTTGACAGATGAAACTTTCAAGATGGCGACTGGGCGTCATCTGGGGAAAAAAATTAAATGTAAAGGGAGGTCTTGTGACACATAATTTTGAAGCTCCTGACGAATACTTCACAACCCTATATATGAAGTCAATATCTTCATCTACTACAAAATGACGGAATAATTTCATGAAGACAAACACGTTAATATCGATATTTCTAGAAATATTCTTTTTCATCTGCCACATGGCAATTCCAACAACAACCAAAAAATGTCAGTACGACAATGAACATCACTGTCCAGTTAGAACATTCTCATTTAGTTTTTCGGTTTTACTAGAAAGGTACCACGTGACCAATAGTAAAAATTGAAGCGATTTCTATTTACGGTAGTGTACATAATAAAAAGCCACCAGGTCATCCGACTATTCCGGAAGAACACATACCCAATATCCAGAAAAAATTAACGTTTGGGCAGGAATATTGGGAAATCATATTGTGGGACATCTATTTATTGATCAAAATTCAACAGGGAACTGCATTTGAATGTGCTGGAAACTACTGTCGATCCTCTCATCACTGAAATCGTCGAAGTGCATCCTAATGAATTCGATATGGATATTGTATTACAACAAGATGGAGCACCACCACATTACTCCAGACAAGTAAGAAACCATTTGGATAATAATTTTCCCGGTCGTTGGATTGACCGTCGAGATCCTACAAAATCCAGCCCGCTCGCCAGATTTGACCCCTTTAGACTTTTTTATGGGGCTATTTGAAGCAAAAGGCGTACGAACCTGCTTCAATATTGGATATACGGCAGAGAATAATAAATATTTGTAGAGATATTGACGTTACTGTGTTCGAAAATATTCGGCGTAAAATGTCGCATAGGCTGTTCATATGTCAATAAGTTCAAGGCAACCATATCGAGTATCTTCTGAACTGACCTCAAGCTCATTACTTCATACGATGTAGTTAAATGCCAATTAATATATTCAGGCAATTATTAAAAGTTCCGCCATTTTGTAGTACTTGAAGATATTGACATCATATTCCAGGGTTGTGAATCATTTGTGAGGAGCTTCAAAAAGATGTGTCCCAAGACCCCCTATCCATTTCCTTTTTTTCCCAGATGGCGCCCAGTCGCCATCTTGAAAGTTTCATCTGTCAATTTCACTTCAAAATAAAGTATTCATGCATTAATTTCATTATCCCAAATTAAAATTTTTTGAGTTGAACCGTTCAAAAACTAAAAGGGGGGGACATTAAAGAAATGCTCTGTAGATTATTCGCGATTTTCACAGAGATTGAACCTCCCATTCAAAAAAAGTTTAAGATGAAAGTTCTAGGTAACAAATTTTTCACATACCCTAATATTTTCCCAGAAACATTGGAAAAACCAGTTCTTAGTTTTAAATTTTCCCTCCCACATTTTTTTTTGTTCTCCAAGAAACTTGTGGAAACTCATCATTTCATGCCCCAAATATGTCACAATTTTTCAATGAAAATATTCTCTTTCAAAAAAGACATTACTGAAAAAAATTATTTTTTGATTCTGTTTTTAGAAGATTCCCACATTTTGGTATAAACATGGAGAAGTAGAAAGCCAAAACCTTTACTTTCCAAAAATTAATATTTCCTGAAAAAATATCCTTTTCGATTTAAAAAAGATTCCTATGGCTGGGTTTCGATCAAATATGCGAAAAAATGTCATCACGTACTGTCATCGATCACATGAGTAGATTGAACTAACTCATTCGTGACATAAAGTCGTCTTTTTATGACTGAATCGAGTGCTTCTTCTTATAATGTTATCCAGATGGTGCTGAAGAGGCGACAAGGAAACTGTTGAAACATCGGATGTCCACCAGTGAGGATGACAGTGTTCTATGTAAGTGTGTTCCATGTAAGTGAAATTTCACCTCTTTCATAAACTATATTGTGTAGGAATCCTGTGAACGATATTTGTTTCAATTCCATAAGGAATGTTTGGAATGAATGTGTTTGGTATAATTCAGTGTTCATTTAAAAGTATTTGTTTCGAAAGTATTTTTCTTGCGTGTAATTAAATGTTTATATGAAAGTAGGTGTTTCGAGAGGGCTTTCTTCCACTTTGTGTCTGAAAGTTATTTCTTTTCATGATCTACACATCTTTGTGTAGAGCAAATGATTTGAAATTGATTGCTGCCTTCCTTTGGAAGATTCTTACATTTTTGTATGAAGATGAAGAGGAAGAAAGCCAAAACCTTCATTTCCCTTACCCTTCGTGATTGATTTGACTACTTTCTTATGCATGCGATAAGAAGAAACAGTTCTTTTCAACTATGGCCACCACGGTCTCCGGATTTAATAATACTTTTTTATATATATAAATAAGACAGGTTTGCTTGAATATCAGCATCCCGGAACTCGAGCAGGAAGTCAAATAAACTCGCAAAAGATTCAATAAATTTATTCGAATAGAGGGAGAACTAGATAAGTGGGTTGCATTAATACTATGTTTGTTATGATATGTTATGTTATTTTATGTTATATTATGTTATGTTTTGTTACGTCGATTAGTGCTAATCGATAGATTTAACTGTATATTATGGCTAATTGATAATTCAAATTTTCGATTTTATGGCTAATCCATTGTTTGAACTGTCGCCATCGTAGATTTTCATGGAAATCGTGATAAACCATTTGTGTCCCCTAGAATTCATTCCATTTCATAGTCCGTACCTTGGATTTACCTATTTTATAATCTATCCTGTTGTATTTTCTACTATTTCTAACAATGTTTATGCTGTTATTAACCATTTTTAATTTTTCACCTTACCGATAGAATTCTATACTTGTCTAAAATGTTTCTACGATAATTTCAATGTACATTTTGCTCTAGTCGAAATATATCAAAAGTGACTTCGTGTCGCATTGGAAAAACCATCAGTTGTCACGAGAAAAACTGTCGAGGATTGTTAACTCCTGATATTATCATTTCAGGGCAATATTCACCATAGTCACTTTGGAAACGAGAGTAATCAATTACTGTCGAGTAGCTATTCCATAGGCGTATCTACCAAGGTGTAGAAGAGCTTCATGTTTTCAATACGAAATTTATCAAATTCCGAAAATGTCGGAAACCAATGTGATGCAGACTGAAAATGACATTCAATTGTAAGTTACGGGTGGACGATGAAAGAATGCACATGGGTTCTGACGAATTTAATGAAATTGATCAAAAATTGTGATAAGGGATATTTTACTATCAGTGAATTTCAAAAGTAAAGGCAATTCTTCATAAGAAAGTCGGGTTATTTGATACGTTAGCCATATCGGTCCATTTTTATTAGTTTGTGCCAGTTTGCCGTCTTATATCAGATGCACAAATTGATTTTTGGGAAAGAAAAGGTTTTGCCTTTCTACTTTTCCATCTTTAAATAAAAAAATGTGGGAATCCTCCAAAGAAATGAAGGAAACAACTAATTCAAAAAACTTAACTCCATACAAAGATGTGTAGATCATGCAAAGAAATAACTTAGACACAAACTGGAAGAAAAAGTCCTCTCAAAACAGATACTTTCATATATACACACATTTCATATATATTCACGAAAGAAAAATACTTTCCAAACAAACACTTTTATATGAACACTGAATTAAGCTAGGGTGGACCTAAGAAACTCTTCTTTTGAACCGATCTTTTACAATAAAAGTTTGTAATCTACCCTTAAATAAAGCTGTTCATTATTATTATTATCAATACAGTGAATGAAAGACGTAAAATGTCACTGTTATCCTCACTGGTAGACATCGATGTTTCGCCGTAAGACACTTGCCTTGTCGCCTCTTCAGCACCAAATCTGGAAAACATTATAGGAAGAAATTACGACTATATGTCACGAATGCGTTCAATCTACTCGTCATCAATTTACACAAATTGATGTATGCGCATTATTTCATCATCCCAACTGTATATGACATTTTAAGTCAAAATTGTTCCTACCATGCGAACACGGCCATACAAGGGGGGCACAACTAGGTTGGTCGGAAAATGATGATATATAGTAAAATAAATTTTCTTTAATTAAAATAGGATCAAATTATTGGGTAGTAGCTAACAGAAACTATTAACTTACGTCGCAAAGGACTACAACCTTTGACATAAGTTAACATTACTAACGAAGAGTGCATGCAGCAGGCCCTGAACATTATAACAAGATGGACCGAAGAAGAAGGTCTTTACATAAGCCCATCCAACTCGACCATAGTAGCATTCACCAAGAGGACTAAAACGAGGGGTCTCGGACCTCTAAAACTTCGAGCTGAAGAAATACAAGTGTCGGGGGAAGTTAAATATCTGGGAGTAATCCTAGATTCCAAACTGACTTGGAACCAACACTTGGACAGGATAAAGAGAAAAGCGGAGGTAGCACTGATGCTCGCCAGACGCACCAATGGAAATAAATGGGGGCTAAAACCAGACATGGTATATTGGCTATACACGATGGTGGTTAACCCCATGATAACATACGCATCTCTGGTCTGGTGGTCAAAGATGAAGCAGGCGACCACCATCAACAAACTAGGCAAGGTGCAAAGACTTGCATGTTTGGGAATGACGGGAGCAATAAGAACTACCGCAACAGCTGCATTGGAGACACTCCTGAATCCACCTCCTTTACACTTTGTGATAATGGGAGAGGCCAGGATGGGCCAATTCAGACTGGAAAACTCACCGAACTACAAAAGATCGGACCGAACAGAAATTTCGGAACAAGTGAAGGAGCACATATTGAATATATGCACGGATCACATGACACCGAAGTACAACTTAAACACAAACTTCACGGCCAAAATCATAAGCGGTGAAGAGTGGAAGACCATTAGTCATCCCGAAAACATGTTTGGAAAAAACACCTGGTATACAGATGGACATGGAACGGGAGCTGGAATATACCGAGCGGATAGAAAACTAAACTACAGGTATCCGCTAGGACTATACACATACGTCTTTCAGGCGAAAGTGTATGTTATTTTGCCGTGTGCAAGGCTTATTAAATTGAGACCTCAAAGAAATGAGCGGATCAATATTTTTACAGACAGCAAGAGCGCACTAGGGGCTCTGACAAACCCGAAGGTAACATCAAAACTGGTCTGGGATAAATGCTCTAGACGCGGATCATCAACTTCATATTACAGTCCTGAACCAGCTCTGGGGGTACCAAAATCATTGGTACGAAACCAGATTAGGACATGGACCAATAAGAAGCACATAGAGTACTGGACAAAAGTACCTGGCAACAAACACAGTAGAACTTTCATTTGGGAACCGTCCGAGAAAAGAACCGAGAAACTACTTCAATATAGTAGGGATCGGCTCAAAATAATTACAGGGTTACCAACGGGTCATTGTCCGTTTAGAGGATAGCTGAATGAAATGAGGCTGTACAATGGAGACCTCAGCTGCAGATTATGCAACGAAGGGATAGAAACAGCTCTACACATCTTATGCGAATGTGAGGCATTGAATCACAGGAGGCAGGCAATATATGGACGTACAAAATTACGCCCAGAAAAATATGACGAACATCCAACACGGAACCTGTATGAACTAGTACAGGAAACGAGACTGATGGAATGGGTGTCATGAGAAGATGGCAGAATAAACGCAATAAGCCCAAGAGGCTGCAGCGTTTTCTGGAGACTAGGACTAAATGGACAAGTCAGCTCCTTAGGTACAAAAAAAAATGACTGATATCATACATTTTTGAGTTGCTGATTTCACATCTGAAGTCGTATTTTTCATACAAGCTTTATTTTTCGAGATATAACAAAACGTAATCTTCAAGAAAAAATATTTTAATCAATAACAATCATTGAAAAAAGCAGTATTTCTCGAATAAAATAGGATTTTGTTTGACTTGATTCACAATGGCTTTCTTTAATTGTTACAACCGTAGGAGTCCGCTATCAAACGGGCTTCCCAGTGACCCTGATACCGCTTCCCTTCAGTTCCAATATCTTGATGGAAAAGTTTCCCCTGGTCTTCACTCACTGAGATTTTCAGGAAATGGTCCAAATTGCTGTGTAGGAATTTATCCTTGATACTCTTATAACAACAAAGTTGCTGGAAGTGCGACATCTTTTCAACGTGCTCAACAAAGTTTCCATCCATTTTCTTCGTTCACCAAGCATTGAAAATTACTGCTTCTTATTTCTCTGAAGTCATATTATGAAACTTCATGGAGGTGTTTTCAAAACAATCATTATCCTCTTTCAAAGCTTTGACAAATTGTTCAATGATCTCCAGCTTAATATACGGAGGCGACAGTATCATGCGTACCCTAGGTACGAATCATAACTTGCCTGGAAGGTCAGTCCCACAGACAAATGAAACGAAAATATTCTGTATAGCATTTCATTACAGGATACACTTAGAGAAATCAATAAATGATCGACATTCATTCAGTCATATTGTTTTATTCCCATTGCTTTTTATATATTCGGAATATCTGAACAACAATCAAAGTCATCATCTTCAGAGAATAATGTAAGTAAATTTTTTCCTCTCTCTTCACCAATAGTAGATATAATTTTTTTTCTTCCATGTGAACCTGTGCAAAGTCTTCCTTTTGGCATATTTGTTGCATTTGGGCGAGTCATTGCAACTGGAGTGAACCGTCTGAGAATCTCTAACAAACAAAATTATTTCCAAGTAGTCATAAACTCTATCTGCAGCTCAATCCTTACCGATCACATACGGCATGATATAGGATACGTCACAAATTAACGTAGACAAATTAACAATCAACAATATTATTCAACAGATTTGTACACATATACATGAAAAGATTCATTACATTAATATGCATACATATGAGCAAACACATTTTCATTTTGCATCAAGAAATTCTTTGATACTATAGTAACATTTGTCTTGCAAATGTACTTTCAATTTTGATGTGAAGATGTTTTTATTCCGTTGCTCTCTCAAGTCTACGGAAAGATGATTAAAAAACTGTATACCTCTATATGAGGGGCTTTTTTCATAGAATGATGCGTTGTGTGCAGGAATTCTAATGAGGTATCCGTTTCTAGTAGGGTAACCATGACAATGAGAAACTGTTTGATACATCTCAACATGTTGCATAAATAACATTACACATTTGAAAACATAAATACCTGGAACTGTTGAAATTTTATATTTTTGAAAATATTCTCGACACGATTCATCTGGTTTCAGATTGAAAATTAGCCGAATAATTTTTCTTTGGGAGCATCCCCAGATGTTGATGTTATAGGATATGTTGCAATACTAAGGCAGGCCCGAAAAACTGTAGGGTTCGTGCCGATCGCACGAAGGCCGGTCTTTTTGAAATCTGATCATTTGATATACTTACTTATATTATCTCTTTCATTATGTGGTTCCAGAACTGAATTTTAATTTTGATTGAAATGCTTTTCATTCACTATTCCCTTCTCGATAGATTGACAAAAGGTCTCTAATTTGTTTTTGTTCTCTTAACTTCATTTTATCATCTTCATCTAGGATGGTATTTTTCTCAGTCCAAGAGAAAATGAAAGTCCAAAGTTTCAAATAATAATAAGTTAATAATAAGTAGAAAAACGACTCCATGTATAAAATAAAAACAACGTGTAAAATATTATATGAAAAGAAAATATCAAATCTTATAAAATGAAAGAAACTAGCACCATGCTAATTACTATTATTCTAACCTGTTGAATAATTACAAATGCGCCAACTCGGTACAAAATACTCTCAGTTTTACTTTAACTTTAGAGAGAGTGGTGTATATCTTTAAATCTACGCCCCTTTTCTGTAATTGAATTATCAACTTCAGCTAAACAGTCAGCACTAGTAACCCAACAACATGTAACTTCTTTGGAAATAGGAAGTAGACTCAGACAAAATAATATGTGAACTATCTTTAATATCAACTGTTTAGTAAATAAAAATAACAAACACTCACATAACGCCTCTTTGGGTGGTTCGTGGTCAACCATAGGTTCCGTTTACCCGATGTGTCTCCCATACCAACACTTTTAATTTAAATTCCCCTGTACCCAATACCGACTTAATATTTCACTATCAGATTTATCCTAAATTTCGCACCCCGCGTTTGGAGAAAATAACTCCCCTATCAAGGCCACCTTCCCCAGCCTCGAGGCTGAGGGATGAGATCCCCGATTTCGTCTCAACAAGCTCCGGTGACCGACTTTTTCCGTCTCTCTGAAAACTGCCAAGCCCTCGCGTCAGCTACGCTAGCAACAAAAACCATATCTCAGCGTTTTTTTAACGTTCCCAACTGTATGATCATCGTCAGGATGCAATATATTCATTTGTTTAGACTAGGTCAAATTTAAAATGACCACAACGACGCTAGAAAGCCGACAGTCATAAAGTAATTCAGCGCTTTTTCAACTGGAAAAGTATTGACACCGAAGAAACGGGTGATCGAACTCAATCTCAATGAATAAAATAATATTTTATGTTACAATCGCAATGACCGTTATTACATCAGGTTGTCTCAAAAGTTTTGTTCATCTTGATTCAATGTGTTTTTGTAGCACTATATCCCAATAAATATTTATTCTGCTGTATCTTGTGATGCACTCTTTGGAACCTTTGTTGTAGAACTGATTATGAGTGGAGTTCTATCCCAATACAAAACGGTTATTTTCAACACCTCGACTCGTATTTCTATCACCAAGTGATCATCTTCAAAAAGAAGATTAAACTTCAACAGGGAGGTGTGAAATTAACGGTTTGATGTTGGGATAAAACTCCAATAATATTTACTACTGTCTTGATATACTCTTATGCTGATCGATAGAGAATTTTGTGATCCATGCATTGATGCTGTTAATTTTTTTTTCAAATTTAGATTTTTTGACTATTTTCAGCTCATTACTATATAATGTCGTTAAGCGATTTTCCGCAAATTTTCCTCTACGATTCAAAATTGAACAAAAGCACTGCCGAAACAATCCGAAAAATCAACCAGACATTTGGCAATGATAAGTGTCATTCAACGCACTGTTCGTTCGGAAGATTTTAGCCTGGAAGATTAGATCTGAAGTGGTCGATCTACATGATGAGGAGTTGGGGACCCATCAGAATTGGTGCATTGGATGGCCGAAGAATTGAGCGTCAGCTCCCATGCCGTTTTAGAGGGTTTAAAACGTATTGTACACAACAAAAAGCACGAAAAGTGGGTGCCAACGATTCTTTGTTTTTTTGCGCAACCGAAACAATCCTTGTTTTGAATTGGATCGTCACGAGTGATGAAAAGTAGATTTTTAACGATAACGGTAGACGTTAAGGACAGTGTTCGGAAGCCGATGAACCACCCAAGTACTTCTTTAAGACGAAAACCCACCAAAAAAGACCATGGTTACTGTAGGGTGGTCAGCAGCTGGTGTGATTCATTATAACTTTCTGCAACAGCGCTGGCACTGGTAAACAGAAGAGGTGCGATTCTGCTCCACGACAACTTTTTGCAAATAACCGTCTAAAAGTTGAACGAATTGAGCATCTAAATTCTGTCTTCTCCAATATACTCCATAAACCTCTTGCCAACCGACTAGCATCTTTTTTAGTTTCTTCACTAGAATCAATTGGAAAAAAATCATCAAAATTGGTGCTGGTTTTTTTTTATGTAATTTCGATGTTCATTCTCACGCACTTTCAGTAGTCTCAAAGTTTTACCAATATAACTCATACCACTAGAACAAGGTATCACGTCAATGGAATGTTTTGTTTTTTCTTCAGTGTTGTTGGGTTTTTTATGTGTGAATATAGATCTCAGTGTATTTTTTGTTTTGAAAGTAGTTCTAACTTCATATCTATTTCCAATTCATCTTATTTTGTCAGATAGTCCTGCTGCTCTAAACCTGGTCCATTTTCGTTGGGTGCTTTACTAATATTCCAATAATTCAGAACGTGTAGTTGAAGTTCTTATTGCCAAAACTTCCAGGATATTAAAAAAAAATTAATGATGAATAGAACATGTTTCATTGTGAAAAATACTTTGATTTTTCGCAGTAACTTATTGGGGAAAGCTAAAACGTTTGCCTTTTCTACACTTCTATAAACTTCTCCATTATGATTTTCATATTTTTGAGATTGTGAAATGTGAAAATACTCAAAGATAAAAAAATAAATTGTATATTACGTACCCAGTAGGATAAGAAGCCAATTACTCACCAGCGAAAAATTGCACTGCGATGATTCGCAAGTGGACGCAAGTAGGAGATTATGGGCGATTCTAGGCCTCCCCCCACCACTATGACGTATTAATTGCTTTTTTATTGGTTTAGTAAAATCAA